>RJWJ010007329.1:0-57948 GCA_004363605.1 Indri indri
TTTATTTACTTTTTTTTACATATTTCATTTCTATGATGAAGTTGCCCCCATCTCTTCAACCTTTCTAAGCAAGCTTTTCCATATTTATTGGACATATTTATAATAATTGCTTTAAAATCTTGGTCTGCTAATTATAACACCTGTCATTTGGTTTTTTTTATTTTTGTTCATTTTTTTTTTTTTCCTTGACTATGGGTCACATTTTAGAACTTCTCATATCTCCACATTTTTTTGTTTTTTGTTTTTTTCTCTTTTGGGCGGATACTTTTACTTTTTATAAATTCTGGTCTCTTTTATCTTCCTCTAAAAAGCTTTAACTCGGCTGAACTAAAACTACAAACTTTTTTTCCCTTGTGGTGGCTAAGAGTTGAAACTTTCATTCACTCACCTCAGCCTTTCAGTTGCTGCCTTCTGAAAAGCTCCTGAGAGACTCCACTATGCCTACTTAGTTGAGAGGTATACCAAAGGCTGGAGGAGATTTGGGGTTTCCCCCTCTGTGTCTTCTCTCTTTCTAGGATTTTGTTTTCACATCTTAGTAACCCTAGAAGCCCTAAATTCCATCCTCTGACTCCTAATACTAGTAAGTTGTTGTTTTCTGCTTCAGCAGCTTCATTCCATGTGGTCCAGAGACTGTTACAGGTTAAAAATTGAAAAATGTACATCTCAACCAATGAAGTTCTCCATTTTTATGGATTGACTCTCTTCCAGATTCTTTCTGATTTTGATCATTTTTCAAAGCCTTAGATATATTTTATATTTTTCCAGAGTTCCTAATGATTTACCTGAATTAAAAGTTAATTTCCTTTAACATTACCAAAAGCAGAATTATGCCAATGATATTAAAATAGTGATAAATGGTCTATATCAAATTAATATTTTTTTATAAAATTACATTATTAAGAATTTGAAAATACAGGCCCCAGAGTGGGAGAAGATATTCTCAATTCCTATATCCCAGAAAGACTTGTATCCAGAATATATAAAAAAAATTCTTATTTATCAATAAGAAAAAGATAGAAAGCCCAATAAAAATGGGTAAAAGATTTGAATGGATACTTCTCAAAAGAGAATATCCAAATGGTCAGTACATAAAAGAAAAAGTGATTAATTTTATTAATTATTAGGATAATGCTAATGAAAACACAATGAGATGCCACTATACACTCACCAAAAGTTAACGAGAAAGAACATAAATGTTGACAAGAATGTAGAGCAACCCAAACTCTTAGACATTGGTAAGAAAATAAAGTCTTTAGTAGCATCTTCTACTAAAGTTGAACATATTGTAACATATGACTCAGTAATTCCATTCTTAGATTATACCAAATAAAAGTATGTACCTATCCTTACCAAAAGACATGCATTAAAATGCTCATACCAACACTATGCTTAATATCCTCCATTTGGAAAGGACTCAATGGCCATCAATTTTCTAATGTATATATATGTTGTGATATATTCACCCAATTACATACTATTCAAAATGATAATGAATAAATTATAACTACACACAACAATATCCATGAATCTCACAAACATGCTAAGTAAAATAAATAAGGCACAAAAGAATATATGATGTATTATCCCATTTATATCAAGTGCAAAGATTAATCAATGCTGTTAGCATGAGGGTGTTTTAGAGCACTGATAATATTGTTTCTGGTGGTTATATGGGTGTTTTCATTTCATAGAAATTAATTTTGTGCATATTTATATGTGCATCTTTGTGTTAAACATCAATAAAGTCCTTAAAATATTTTCATACTGTATATCTCAAGTTTAAAACTCTGGTATTAAAAAGCTCCTCTGAGACAAAGGAAAGAAACAAATTAATAAAACAAAATCTGAGACTTATTATAGTTTAATAATCATCCTTGGCTCAGAATATCAATTGCATCTATTGATTCCTTCTGCATTTTATGTATAAACATATGCATCTTTTCACATTATTTTCATAATGTCTATTTTCTTGCCTATTCACCTAATTAATAACTATCCAAAGCAAAAATTAAATCTTACAATATTGTTTCTAATAAAATTCCAATGAAAAAAATTATACACAGCAAGCAGCACTTTGAAAAGTTAGTACATTTCCTTACTCTTTTTTTTTTAATTGCTTGGCATATCTGTATCAGAATTTTCATTATTTAAGTGTTCAAAAACTGCAAATCTTCTAAGCATTAGGAGAGGCCTTTCAAAACAACATGCCCCTCTATTATTTTCCACGTTACAAGTCCATTTCCCTTCCCCCTCCCTCAAAGGGCCCCAAACCCTCCAGGCCTTGAATCATGTCACTATCATTCCAGCTAAAGGGAACTGGAGAGTACTCCCTTGGGTTCCTATTAACACCTGCTACTTAATCAGCCAGAGGGGCTGTTGGTGACTGATGGCATACAGTTCCATCCATCCGTCCCTCCTCCCTCCCCAGAGGCTGTACCACCATTGCAGCCATCCCAGTCTGGGGAGCATAAGTAACTGAGACTGGGCAATACAGCAAGTTGGAGAAATACATCCAATTGTTCAAAAGCTGGAATTTGTTAGCAGTAAATTCCCCATTATAAATTTGCAAACCAAAAACACGCAGCTGTGGACTGCATTAGCTGCAAATATGTTATTTTTTAGCTTTCAGATTCATAAATATTTTAGGTATTGTACAAATACAGCAGCAAATTATAATAGAAACCTCCCTGGATAGAAGGCAGCAACAGATAAGATGTATGTGGCTAAGTGTAGGGGGTCCTTACATTTTGAACAAAGAATAAGTTTAGCAGTGCAGCCATCTCTACTTTAAACTGTTTTCTTAATCTGCTTCCAGGGGACCATGCTGGGTGATTCACAGTAATGAACTCCACCTGGATGCTCTGTAAATCTGAACAGGAGAACTAACTGCAGCCTAGTAACTGTTGTTACTACAGATCTGGTTGAGTGAGCTCTAATTTGATCATTAAGTGACCATCCCACCAAGGAACCATGAGAAATGCTTAGAGACTACCATTTCATGATAGTGCAAACAAGTCTGCTTATTTAAATAAGATTATTATGAAAGAAAATGACAAATTTGAGAAAAAAACAGAAATGCTTGTGTAACAATAAAACACTAATACCAAATACTTCATCTTAACCCAGTGGATCTCAGTGGTTTAATGGTATCAGTATTTTTAAGAGGAAAAAAAGTGACATAAATTATCATAAAAATAAGAATTGTTCACTTAAATCATTTTAATACTATTATACAATCAATAGCAGTTAACTCACCAACTATGACTACAATACTTGGAGCATATGGCCTTATATAAATAGTAAACTAAATTATATATTATAATATATTGCATAATAAAATAGATCAAGGAAACAGCATTTTTACAGATGCAGAATATACATGTCATTGTTGCATAACAATTATGAAATGCTATTTATATCCTGGAAAGTACAGGTTGTATGGCTTGAATTTATTCTTTTATTTGTATCTGAAACTCTGGTCATCATCTCGATAATGTAATTTGACAGCAAGGCCATGGCCACTGATGCTGCCACTTCTTCTGCTTTATCAAGACCCCTGGGAACCAACCGAGAACAAGCGTTATCTCAAAATAGGCCATTGATTGATTTTGCTGTTCCATTTTATTGATATTAATTTTCCTTCCATTCCTTGTTACAAATTCTTGTTCACTTTAGTGGACATTTACTATTTTTGCTTGTCTATTCTTACCATGTCTGACAATAAAACAAATACTAAAAGACATGTTTCCTTGGGAAACCACCCCTCCCTTATTTATAGTCCTTGTAGTTTGAATGATCAATGGGGATTTTGTCAGACTTATCAACAAAATTTTTAGTGAAACAAGCCAATAAAAATTGACTTGTTCATTCATGTATTTATTAACTGATTTTACTTAAACAAGTTTTTGCTTTAATTTCATTTGAATCTTGATAATATTCTTCCATATACTTAGATAAATCCTGTCCAACAGCACTAGAAACAGAAGTCCAGTGCCTACATTTGTTAGTTTGTGCATATGCGCATATACTTGTATGCATATGGACACCCTAAAAGATACACTATTTACTGCAAACTATTAACCTTATGGCTGTTAATTTTGTAAATCAGGATTTGTTATATGTAGTACATTGTATAGATTTTGGATACCTGAATTCTGATTAATTTACAAAGTAATTAAGAAATGTTTTCAGTCAATGTTGAGTATTTTATAGTATACCAACTAAGGAATTGGCTTTCTCAAGGGGGGATGCATCTTTGTTTCTGGAAGTGTATTAGCAAAGGCTAGATATCCTATCATGGGAGTTTTGTAGTGCAGATTCTCAGTATTAGATGGTAGTCAGATTAGAGGATCTCTGATATTCCTTCCAACATAGATATTTTGTGATTTATAAACTCATAGTTTTTGCAGATCAGAGTTTTCATAGCTCATATTTACCAATTACAAATGAAAAAGAAATAATGATCAAGTATCCATTATAAGGCATTTAAGAAAATTAGGTCAAGTCAAATAGAAAATAATATAAAAGTAAATCAAAGTAATATGTCAACAAATTGAATGATACATTTTTATCTAAATATAAAATGCTAAAGAGATTTTCACAAAGGTAGTTAATAAGTAAAGGTTTCTACTAGAAGATATATTTGAGAGCAATCTCAGTAATGGTACATTCACTTCTGTAGTTCTTCTAAAACTCTGGTCCCTCAAACTTTTCAATTTCAATTACTTTTTCCACTTGATCTCACTGATATCAGAAGATATTATACAGCAATCTTTCTCAACTTAGTAAATGGCAACCCCACATCCTGTGTACTTAAAATATATCTATCATCTAACCATGTTTTATCAACTAACAGGCAATGGGAAAAATAGACAAATCTGATATCATACTTGAAGACTTTAACATTCCTTTCTTGATAATTACAAGATAATAGGGAAAAACATAAGAATATAAACTATTTGAACACTTCCAAACATGATGACTTAATTTATTGAACATTATTTTCAACTACGGCAGCAAAAACTTTCTTTTCAAGTTCATATGAAACACTTACCAAGGTAAACCATATGCTAAACCATAAAACAAATCTCAATAGAATCTAAAGGATTGAAATCATAAAAAGTATGTTCTCTGACTTTAAAAAATTAAATTAGAAACAAATGGCAAAAATATATCTAGAAATACTCAAATAGGCAATACAATTCTAAATAATCTGAGTCACAGTAGAAACCTCAAAAAATTTATAACATTTTTAAATAAATGATATTTAAAAGACAATGTATAAAAATATGTGAAATGTCCTAAACTAATGTTAATGAATAAAGCTTTAGTTTTTAATGCTTTTATTAAAAAATAATCTAGTCCTCCTTTTTTAAAAAAATGAGAAAAGAGCAAACTAAATCAAAGACAAGTAAAAATAAGAAATACATAAATAAAGAGCACAAATCACTAGGACAAAAAACAGCCAGGCAGCACAGAAAATCAACAAAGACAAAACTTGATTCTTCAAAAAAGATTAACAAAAGTGATAACTTCCTTGCAAGACTGATCAGTGGAATAGATGGATAAATGACTAATATCAAAAAGAAAAATGGGATACCTTCACAGACCCTGCAGATATTTAATGACCATTAAAGGAATGTTATAAATAATTTTATGCCAACACATCTTATTACATAGACAAAATCCTCAAAAAATGCAAAGCAAAATTTATTTAAAAATATGAATAAATAATATCAAGCAATATGTGGTAAAAGGTAATATATCAATATTCTGGTAGATTAAATATGGAAACATTCTTTGTAGCTCCTCCTATCAGGAGGTCTTAGGCTTCTTTCCTTTTCTATAAGAAATGGATTTTATTTTTCAATAAGTAACTTTCTCAGTCTGTTTCCTACTCTTAGAAATTTGGGCACCCAGAGGCAACTTTCATGAAGTCACATGAGTAAGCCCAAGCAAAACCAGTAGAAAAACCACCTCAACAACAGAAAAAGATTAAACAATAATAAACCATTGCTGTTTTAAACAAACATGTTTTGGAACATTTTCTTATGCAGCCCTAAATATAACTGATATAATGACAGGATAGATGACTGTTCATTTTCATATTTTATTTTGCATTATAGTCTATATTCTTTTGGTGCATTTAAAAAACGTAATGCCATTGTGACTCTAAGCCTTTGCAAGTGACTGGCTTCTTTTCCCCAATTTTAGGAAAATATTAGGAAATATTCAGACACACAATGAATTTTCTACTGGATGAAATGAGGAAAAAATGGAGAATAAATAAGGAAGTGAAATACATGAGACTATGGAAAAAGAGAGTCCGCTCAAACAAAATAATGAGAAATCCTGGTGTAAACAGTAGGTCCAGGAGCACTGGGTCCAGACTAGAGCAGTATGTAGAAGGTTCCAAGAACTATTGCAAGGAAAAGAAAGATTTCACAGATATAATGTCAGTTTAGAAATATTGGAAGAACTAATGGATTTTGATTTTAAAAAGTTATTGTTAAAGAAAAAGAACTAACCAGAATACTTTAAAAAAAATCAACACAAGAAATAAAACATTAATATTACCTACTCTGTTATTGCTCTGTAGTAAACAATATTTATGTAGTTACAACAATGCTTATTAATGTATGACTTAGGACCAGTCTGCATAGTGTTAACAAATGTGAATCAGAAAGAGCCACTTCAAGATGGATCCCGAAAGGCTAACTTGCCCAAATATTAAACAGAGCCAAGTGACCGTTTGCTGACTAGATATCACACATGTACTGTGAATTCCCCCAAAATCTGCACCTTTATAACTTTGGGACTTTGGAACCAACCAATCAGAACTCACTTGCCTTGGCCAAACAGGACTCAGCTGTATCAACCAATTAGAATTCAGCTGTATCAATCAATCAGAACTAATCATGTTTCAATCTTTCTTTTGCATAAATGGAAATGATTGAGAACCTGGGCATGAACTTTTCCTATAAAACCTGAGCCTTCCCTTTATTCTTTGGAATGCATCTTCCTTTTACATCAAAGTCTTTATCTCTCTAGTTTGCATACCTTCACTGAAATAAAGTCTCTTTCCTTTAACTTCCTTTTTCAGAGAACCTTTGTTCACATTGTAGGTGTCAGAAGTGGGATCTAAAGTTATTCCAACTCTTCTCCCACTGCCATCTTGAACCAATGCTTTGGCAACTGCAAGAGCCCCTTGATTTCAGTTGTCTTCTTGGTAGCACCAGAGTGGGGCCTTCGCCGAGTCCTCTGAAATTCAGACCTTTCATACTTTACCTGATGACTCACAGATTTTATTTCTTCACTATAGAACCCCTCCAACAGATCCTTGGAGGGTACCTTCCTTTTGGCTCCAAGCTTCAGAAGGACTACTCAGCCAGTTCCCTCTATCCAGACCCCGGAAAGGACATTCCATGTTGGCCCCTAGTTTGGGAGACATTCCTAATCCCAGGTGGTCCCCTCCTTCTGGAACCCGGAGGGGTCATTCCCTGTTTTCCTTGGTTTGGGGGGAGTCTTTCTCAGTCATCCCTTTCCATTGGGATCCCAGAAGGGACCCTCTCTGTTGGCCCTTGTCTAGCAAGAGGCCTTACCATTCAGACTCAGCTGGTCTGTGAGGTTTTGTGAGGACTCTCATGCTAAGGGCTCTAGAAGGGATAATTTTGTCAGGTCCATGCCATGCATAGCCCATGTTTAAAGTTTCCCCCTCAAGCCAGCTGCCTTCTAGCACTCCAGTGGTCTTTATGAGGAAAATTATGGTTCAGGGAGGTATAATGGGCTAGATTAGATCTCTGGAGAAAAATATTACCCAATATAATATTAAAATTTGTTGGCAAACATGGGGCTCCTTTGAAATTCCAAATGTGCTTATCTGTGAACACAATTAGAACAATGAAAATACTGAACCTCCCAGAGACAATGGGAAGCCTTTTTTTAAATTGGTACTTGGAAAATTCCAAACAAAATCAAGAAATTAACATTTTCTGTCTTAGAGAAAATAATTTCAAACTGAGTGTGCACCTTAATGAAATAGAAAGACATTAGCACTTGTGAGACTGAAACCAAGCCTGTTAAAACATCTTTGAAAGACCATTCTTCCACTAGCTCCCTTGCCTCTCACTCTTCCCGTCTCATGCACCTTTTGCCACCTCTGCTTTATCATTTACTCCCTCCTTCCTTTTTTACTTTTTCAGCTGATTATTTTGAAATGGTTGCTAAATTTTCTCTGGACTCACCTGTATGTTTCCTTGAAAACTTTAAGATAAAATTCTGATTTATGTTAACTTGGCTTTCATTTTAATCCTCCTCTAGCACACTCAAACTCCTTGAGAAAACTTAAATTCTCTCTGTGCATTGAGATGTAAATTTGCTACACTTTTTTCTTTAAAATTCTATAAGGTCTTCTTCCATGTGGGACAGATAAATTTCAAACTTTTCCATTAACACAGATGCAATCTAAATTCAACTAACCTTTTCAACCAGTGAGTTTGACCTGATTTATGGCTAAAGCTTTAAAATTAAAGCTATGAGAGCTTATTTGTGTCTATATTTTTGTATGTACATGTGTATATATGTCTGTCCGTGTATTGTCTTTGGTACCAAATTGGCTTATGAATAAATGAGTACTCATAAAATAAGCAAATAAGTCCAACTGCTTTTCAAATTTATATGACTTAGTAATCTTTCAGTGGTTGGGGGGATGGGACTAGTCTAATATTGTTGGTTCGAGGGAAATGGCTGTGTCCTGTGAATTATCAGCAAAACATGCCTGTATTTAACTGTAAGGGTCTTACTTTTATGATACATGCCTGGAATGCAGTAATATAAAATTGGTTGATAGAAAATTTAGCTTGTCATGTTGGCTAGGTTTTTTGATATTTCATGAAATTTTCTAGGCATAATTATAAAGAGTGAATGGATTTGGTGGATATGGGTGGGATAAAAGTTTGTAAATGAACTTTTGATAGTGGTTATGTTTTGTAACATGTTTATTTAGGAATGTTTCTAAAATCTCTTTAGTAACTATACCCTTAGAGTTTTCCTAAGCTAAATTAGGTAATAGATGTTCATTTTATTGAATGTCTAGATCTTTTTTTTTTCTTTTTGAGACTGAATTTTGCTCTGTCACCCAGGCTAGAGTATAGTGGCTTGATCATAGCTCACTGTAACCTTGAACTCTTGGGTTTAAGCAATCCTCTCCCCCCACCTCAGCCTCCCAAGTAGGTAGAACTACAGGTATGTGCCACCATGCCTGGCTAATTTTTAAATTCTGTTGTTGAGATAGGGTCTTGTGATGTTGCCCATGCTGGTCTCAAACTCCTGGCCTCAAGTGATCTTTCCACTTCAGCCTTTCAAAGTGCTAGGATTACAGGTATGAGCTATTGCTCCTGGCCTAGATCATTTCCGGACAAGATGCAGTGCTGAGCCTTTAGTTGCTGAATATGAGTTTGGCTCATATATTTTTGGCTTCTTATTTCAGTGGAACAAAAGTTATTTTGGTCTGTTAGTAAAAATGTCCTGTTCCATATTAAAGAGTTGTTCTGTTAGAAGTCCTATATCTCTGGAAATTGTAAAATATGTATTTCATGGATCCTTGGTACATGATTGACAGAAATTGCTTACTTTTCACTAAAAATTAGGGTTGCTAAGAGTTAGCATTGTAATTAATGTGTGTGACTAAAATACTGGAAATAAGAAAGATAATTTTATATGCAAGTGTATGAGGAGAGTAGGATATATTTTTGATAAAGAAGGTTGAAAAGAAAAAACAAAGATTTTTTTTTTATGGGGAAGAAACTTATGTGGTAAATTTTTGTCCTAGAGTAGAATGACTTTTTATTTTAAAAAGAGAAAATGTAAGACAAAGAAGAAAATATAAGCATGTCATAAATGGCCTAAGTTATGATAAAGTTTATGAAAAGAAAGTTTATAATTAGAATTTTCTGTATGCTTAGGTTGGCTATAATTGACAGGAAATTATTTAGGGTATTTCTAGGGATTGAACTTATATAGAACTTAAAATTTTGATCCCCTGCATTAGAATAACAAAGTTTTCATAAAGTATTGATTTGCTCTAAGTAAAATTGTAATAAGTTTTTAATATTGAAATCTGTTTCTTTAACAGCCATCCTCTAAACCACAAACAGTTTCTATTCTTCTACAGTTCTTCCTGAGATACATTTAATTTCTCTAGTTTCAGGTCAGAAATGCAGCTGTCCTTCTTTCTGCTTTTGAAAAGGTGTATCTTTTGCTTGGCCAGAATGACAGCCCTCTCCTTTAGTCTTTTCATCAGCTCCTGTAACTTTTTTTCTAGTTCTGACTCTGATGTTATGACTTGATGCTGAAATGTTTATCTCGAAGGTCTAGAAAAGCAATGTTTCCCTTTGGTATAACTTGATTCTGTATTCTTTGCTTTTTTAGTATGTCTGGATTATTCCATGTAACCAGGAAACTTTCTATGCTGTTACTAAGAACCACATATTACCTTGCTCAAGGTACTAGTTTTCTGATTTACATTCTTCTATAATAGCGTATGCTCAGAACCCTGGATGCACTCTTCTTTTGCCTAATTAAATTCAGTACCCTTTTCATCAGCTTTAATTTCCAGTTTATCCAAATAGGCTTTCCATACGGAGAAGTAATCATACTATACAGCAGGTTTTATTCCTCTTTACCTTTTAGGTAACTGGCCTAGGAAACAAAGATTCTGTCTTACTAAAATAATTTCCTATGCTTCTTGTTGTCTTTATTAGGTTTTCAATTGCTTAGGAAAACTGAGCTTTAAAAAGGTTAAGGTTGTTACAGCCATGTGAATTTCTGTTTTGCTTTTGAAGTCTTTTGATTATCACCCTAGTTAAATGAGTAACTATTATTGAGCAGTGACTTGTGGTTCTGTTTAATCAAGTACTTTGAACCTTTTGACATCTTTCATAGATTTCCCCAGGATAAAAATTCTAAATTAAGTCTTTTTGATCTTGTAGAGATATTAAATGACTAGGCTTATTTGATAAATCGTAAGGGAAGAATTGTCAAATAAGAAATGATGTTTAATGTCAAATTATACTTGTGTAATAATGTTATAAAATATGTTCCAAAATTGTATGAGATTTCTAAAATTGAGATGCCATGGTATGTGTTATCAGTCATGACTATGATTATTGTGTTAAATAGTTGCATATCAGAGAAATACCTGCATTTCTTTGTCAATTGTAAATTTTCATCAGATTTTTGACCATGACTGTTCTGGGGTTTTGTTATAGAAGTTATTGTTTTAAATTCTTCTCTAGAAGCATTTGCAATTGGCTATCGTCCAAAATTGCTTTTTATGGACCTGCTAATCCACACAGAGCAAAACAAAATTAATTATATAAAATTAAGTACTTAATAAGGATAATGTCAGTTCTTCACACAAATGTGTCATTTTCCAGATTCAAGAAAATTTTCTCTCATAAGCTACCTATAGTTTGCAATATTTTGGTAAAGTAACCTTTTATGAACAAAGATAAAAGCATTTGCTTTTCCTCCTTACCTGATTCCTCCAAAATTCAGTAATATTTTTCAGTATTTTTATTTTTATTTATATAAGTTTAGTAAAAATATTTTCTCTATATAAGCAGGATACAATTGGAAACAGTTATTATATTAATATTACCAAGATTTTGACATATTTGCCATATGACTTCAATACCATATTTAAGAATGTACACAAAATACCTTGCTTTAAGAGTTCCTAACCTTAGTGTGAATAAGCAAAAATTCTCACTCCCTGGCATGCTCATGAACCGTAAGACTGTACATAAAATCTAAAGTGGTTTGCCTTTCTAGCCTCAAGAGGTTCTAAAATCTGATATTTCCTGTATTATCAATGTGGAGAGAAAAAGTTATGTTTCTAAGGAAAACTAAAGTACACCTGGTATTGGATTGTAGCCCTGTACATTGTTTTCAAGTTCTTGTTATCTATCTTCAGACTAGACTAGATCCTGGATTCTCCCAATTTCCTCCAATATTTGGCTACAACTAACTCCCAATAAAGTCCCTTGGACCTTTTACCCAAATATGGTCTAGGCATGCTCCAGAGACATTCAGGAGATTTCTCCTTACAACTAACTAACTAACGGAATTAGATATAAGAATTGGGGATGAAATAATCAGAGTGCTGGTCAACACCAGGCCTACTCTGTCCTTAACCCTGGCATGGTTTCAATGTTCCCTCTCTGGAGTTCTGAATTTATCCGGATTGCTGGGGTATCCAACAAATCTATGATGGTTCCTAGATCTTTACCTATCCCCTTCCAGTGAGGACCCCTCATTGGCAGTCACTGATTTTTGCTCATGCTGTTGGCCCCCATGCATCTCCTGGTAAGGGGATTTTTAGAAACCTACAAGGCCCATATTTCCTCCTCCTAGAAAGGGGAAATAATGCTTGAGTTACCCTCACTAGGAGATTTGCTACAGAAATTGCTTTTACCCAAATTCCCATCTATTCACTTAGCATTGTCAATGCTATCCAGTCTGCTCTTGAAGACCTACCTGAGAGGCTTGGGGAAAATACAACAACAGATAACCCCTCATATTATAAATATGATAGTTATGGACCTTCTTAGGGATGTGATTTACTTGGAGGGGTTAGCCCTAATGTAGGAGCTAGATTAGGAAAGTTTCTGAGATCCTGGTTTAGACTAGGTTCCACTTGAAAGGAATGTATGATCAGAAAGCTTTCCTGCACTGCTAACGGAAGTGCCCACTCCAGCCCAAGCTATCATGGCACGACAGAGTTCCCTAGACTTTCTTGCTTGTGTGGTCCTAGACAACTGCATTACTTTAGATTGTTTCCTCATTGCACAGGGTGGTATTTGGCTAATACTTCCTGCTGTACCTGGGTAAATATTTCTAAGTTGAATTTGAAACATCTAAGATTTTACAGCTGACCAAATCTCTAAAAGGGACTTCTTCAGAAATCTCCTAAGTGGACTTACTGGGTTAAATTTCCAATTTCCAGATATTTTCTGTTGACTTCTCCCTGGTACAGGATCCCTTCAGTGTTCTGCCATGTAAGTCTTAATTATCCTCCTTATATTTGGGCTAAGCATTTGGCTCCTTTTAAAAATTATCTAGCCTGTTATAACAGATGTCTGCAAGGGATCCCGACCAGAATCATGTGAACCCAACCCTTTAGACTTTAAACTAGCTTTAACCAGAAATCTGAACCAATTTAACCCAAGAGACTTTGATTCAAATTTAACAGCTACCTGAGTGCTTCTCTTAAGTAAATGGCCCTAGTTGCTCAATTGCCCACTACCTTGCCAATAGGATCCCTATGCAGGACTAGATGGCCTTGAAGCAGGTAGCCAACAACTCCAGCACCATGATGAAACACAACTAACCTATTTGATGATCAATGCAGTCTGTTTACAGGTTTTGATCAAGAGGGATAAAACGTGAATAAATGTGAAACTGAAAGAGCCAGTCCTTCAAGATGGAACCTGAGTAGCTAACTGGCCTAAATTTTAAATAGAGGCAAGCAGCCATTTGCTGACTATAGGTTACACACATACCCTGAGTTCCCCTCAAACCCGCACCTTTTAACTTTGGGACTTTCAGAGCTCACCTAAAACAACTAATTAGAGCTCACCTGCTTTGGCTAACCAGGGCTCAGCTGTATCAGTCAATCAGAATTTAGTCATGTCAACCAATTAGAACTAAACAATTTTAAATCTTTCATTTGCATAAATGGATCTGATTGGGAACCTAGGAACTTTTGCTATAAAATTCAAGCCTTCCTTTTATTCTCTGGAATGCACCTTTGTTTTACACCTGAAGCTTTGTCTCCCTGGTTTTCACACTTTTCACTGGAATAAAGTCTCTTTCCTCCAAATTCCTTGTTCAGGGAAATTTTTGTCACAACAGTAAAAGCAAAAACTTAGTTAAGAACTGAAAGAAGATAAAAATTGAAAAGGGATGACTTCGAGAATTGCTAATATCCTTTTAGTCAGGATTCAGGAGATAATGTCTATAGTGGATGGAACAAAAATAATAGAATAACTACATTCTTTAAAGTTCCAAATAACCAGGAAACTAAAAATAGTCATGTGAATATGTTGAAATGAAAGGGAGAAGGTATGGAGGATTTAAGCAAACTAAATACTCAGGAAGTTAAAAAAAATAAAAATAAGTAAAAAAATGCTTAATGTTGCTGTATCAGTAAATTGAGGTTTATCTGTCTCATTTACAGATACACCATGAGACACAATAAAAATAAAGTAAAAAGTGGTAGCTTTCTCTAAAACCAGGCAATTTTATTTCATTATAATACTACTGTAATTTCTATTATTTTGTTTTTATCTTTTGTGTATGTACTTATTTTATAGGTGTAAGAAAAATCACCAGAATACTACAAAAGTATGCAAGATTATCCAGTGATTATAGAAAATGCAAATAATTAAATGAAATACAGTCTATATACAGTCCAATGAAGATATATGGATGGCATATATAATTATGTTAAAGACAGGATTTCAAATCAGAAATGAAAATACTAACTGTAATGTTGGGACAATTGGTTATATATGAGCTAAAGCCTAAGATTAGATCCTTATATTGCAAAATGTACAATACTATATGCCAGATGAATTTCAGAAACAATTAGTTAAAATACTCTGGTATCACAAGAAAATATAGGGGAAAGTATTTTACAATTCGGGGGTGAAGAAGGCCTTCCTAGACAAGAACAATAACCCAAAGCCACAAAGAAAATGACTGGGTAGGAGGGGAAAAAAAGTGGTAGACTAGAATCAGCCTGCCAGCATGCCACTCACAAGGAAAGAAGTGAAAGGTGCAGGCAGCTGCCTACATATGGATCACTCTTCTGTGAAGCAGCATTGAGAAATCACAGAGAAGCAATCTGGGACACTCAGGGTGAGAAAAAAAAAATGAAGACAGGGTGATACATTAACAAATCAGGGAATGCATAGGGAACAATAGAAGGATAGAGCACTGGGGTGCCATGCTCGTGCTGCTGGAGCAGTATGAACTGAACTGCAAGATGGCTCCCACCACACTGAGAGACCTCTATTTGATTAGACAGGGAACCTGCCTGTGCAGAGCCATTGCACCAGGCAACAGGCTCAGTGGGGACCAGACAGCAGCTAAAGACCCCGTGAGCTCTCAGGAGCACTGTACCAAGTCTGCACTGTGCTAGGGAGGGAATGGACTGACATGAGTCTTCCCCAAGCCATACCCAGTGACTTGAAGACAAGCATTTCTCCCCTAGAGTGAAAGAAGATCTGAGCACAGGAATTGACCCAAGCGCAGCAGGCTCTGACCTGAGAGGTTTTAGGCAACTGTTTGGGCAGGCCCTGGGTGGGGAGTGAAGAACACAAAAGTGCCTGGGCCACCGGAACCAACACCTGTCCACTTGACTTGGTATCCATGGGGCCCCTGAGCCTGTGGAACAATCTGTCACTTGTTCAGCCTGACCCTACCCTCCAGGCCCCAATTGCCTCCTGCTTGCTTGGCTCTGACCCTGCCCTCCAGGTTGTATCAGACCTGCAACCTACTTGGCCCTGATTCCGGCTTCTCAGCTCTGCTCAGAAGCTCTGCTCCTGGCTCCTTCCCAGCCCTGGCTCTGAGCTTCTCAGGTTGGAGCAAGAGACTCTACTTCTGTGCTTCTGGAACCTCTGCCAGGCCTGAGACACCATACCCAAGTCTCTAGTGCTGCATCTGGAGCCCAAGACCCCACTCCAAACCCTCCACCATTTCCACAGAGCCAGAAGAACTACTCCAAAGTCCAACTCCCAACAAGGGACCATCTGGCTTCAAGCAGCCAGTATACTGTGACCTGGTTTGAGAAAATACACACAGCCCTGGAACCCACTACGACCACATCCAGCTGCTGCTGTTACCTCTGATGAGACCCTGGGAAGAACAATCCCCACACTGCTATCCTCAGTGAAGAAGGTCTTGCCCAGTTCCAAACTTAAACATCCTATCTACACTCAATGTAAACAACATTCAGCAAAGGCTTGAGTAGAGACAATCACAGGTGAATAGAACAAATCAGAACAGCTACATTTCATACAGACTTCTAGTGCACATGACCCTGCCCTGCCACATCAACATTCCAGAGTAGGGGTCAGGGGAAAAGCACCATCTACTGACCTACCCTCACCCTAACCAAGCAGGAGAGTTTCCAGCAAGGAACGGAAGCCCTGAAAACATATTAACCATGAGTTGGGAAAAGAGGTCGCAGATGAGAAGAAACCGACAAAAGAACCCTGACAATATGAAAAAGCACAGTGGAACTACAGCAGTGAACTCCAATGACAAGGAAATTGCCAAAATGACAGAAATAGAATTCAGAATATGGATGGCAAATAAGATGAATGGAATTAAAGAGAAAGTTGGAAACCAACAAAAAGAAGACCAAAAACTATTTCAGAAAATTAATGAAAAAGTCAATAAAGAACTAGATAAAATTAGGAAACATATAATAAAACTTAAAGAAATGAAAAAATCATTCAGGAATTTCCAAAACACAGCAAAAGTTTCAGCAACAGGTTAAACTAAGAAGAAGAAAGAAACTCAGAGCTTAAAGACAAGGCTCTCACGCTAACCCAATCATTTAAAGAGGCAGAGAAGAGAATAACAAAGTCAGAGCAATCACTTAGAAAATATGGGACTATGCAAAGAGAAAAACATATGAATTATAGGTATCCCTCAGGGAGAAGAAGAAAGCACTAAAAGCATGTAAAAATCTGTTTGAGGGAATTATTGGGAAAAACTTCCCTAGTATTGCCAGAGTTCGGGACATCCAGACACAAGATGGTCATTGAATATCGAGAAGATTTATAGCAAATAGGACATCTCCAAGACACATAGTATTCAACCTGGCCAATTTCAAATGAAAGAAAAAAATTCTACAAGCAGCTAGATGTAAGCAACAAATGACCTACAAGTTAAAATCCATTAGGATAACAGCAGATTTCTCAGTGGAAATCTTGCAAGCCAGAAGGGGTGGGCCCCCATCTTCAATATTCATAAACAGAACAACTGCCAGTCTAGAATTTTGTATCCTGAAAAACTAAGTTTTACAATCGATGGAGAAATTAAATCTTTTCCAGAGAAGCAAACATTGAGGAAATTTGTCATAACTAGACCTACCCTGCAGGAAGTATGCAGATCTGCATTATACATGGATTGATACAATAGCCATCCACCAATGTAAAAATCACCAAAAAGCTGAAGGTCAAAGCCCAGATACCACCATGGCTCAAGAGGTAAAAAAAGACAATAAAGTTCTATGCAACAGGATGAACAGAAATCTATCCCACTTATCAAAACTTTCAATAAATGTGAATGGCTTGAACTCCCCACTCAAGAGATATAGGCTGGCTGCATGGATAAAATAATACAAGCTGAGCATCTGCTGTCTCCAGTAAATGTATCTAACCTGCAAGGACTCATTCAGACTCAAGGTGAAAGGATGGAAAACAATAATTCATGCAAATGGAAACCAACAGAAAGCGGGTGTAGCCATTCTCATATTAGATAACATAGACTTCAAGGCAACAAAAGTAAATAAAGACAAAGATGGTCATTATATAACAGTGAAGGGAACAGTTCAATAAGGAGACAAAATAATCATAAATATTTATACACCTAACACAGACAGGTATGCCCAGATTCATAAGGAAATTCCTACCTGATCTAAACAAAATGTTAAACAGCAGCCTCATAGCCAGGGATTTCAACACCCCACTGACAGAATGGGACAGATAATCAAAGCAGAAAATAAACAAAGAAAAAAAATGGACTTAAATAGGATTCGGGAACAAATGGGCCTGACAGACATTTACAGAACATTCTACCCCACAACTACTGAATATATGTTCTTCTTATCAACTCACAGAACATTTTCTAAGGTTAATCACATCCTAGATCACAAAACATGGCTGAAGAAATTCAAAAAAATTTAAATTATACCACATATCTTCTTAGACCATAGTGGAATAAAATTAGAAATCAATTCCAATAGAAACACTTAATTCTACACAAAATCATGGAAATTAAATAACCTCCTGGTGAAAGATTATTAGGTCAATGAAGAAATTGAGATGGAAATCAAAAATTTCTTTGAACTATATGACAAAGGGGACACAAGTTATCAGAATTGGTGGGATTCAGGAAAAATGGTCCTAAGAAGAAAATTCATAGCTTTAAATACCTATATCCAAAAGACAGAAAGATTACAAATCAACTATCTAATGAATTGCCTCAAGGAATTGGAAAAGGAAAAACAAACCAATTCCAAACCCAGCAGAAGAAAAAAAATAACTAATGTCAGAGCGGAACTAAATGAAATCAATTCTAAAAGAATCACCACCAGAAGATTAGTAAAAAAAAAAAAGTTGACTCTTTGACAAGATAAACAAAATAGGCATCTAGCTAGATTAACCAGAAACAAAAAACAAAGGACTCTAATAAGCTCAATCAGAAATGAAAAGGGGTATATTACAATTGACACTATAGAAATACAGAATATCATCTCTGAATACTATAAAAATCTCTATGCACATAGTCTTGAAGATGTTGAGGAAATGGACAAATTCTTGAAAACTCACAAACCCAATTAGGAAGAAATAGAACCCCTGAATAGACCACTATCAATTAATGAAACTGAAGCAGCAGTAAAATATCTTCCCACTAAAAATTCCTGGACGAGATGTTTTCATACCCCAATTCTACCAGACCTACAAAGAACTGGTACCCATGCTGCAGAAATCATTTCATAAAATGAAGATGCAAGGAATCCTCCATAATTTGATTCCAGGAAGCCAACAACACCTTGATACCAAGCAAGGAAAGAACACAACACGAAGAGAAAACTACAGACCAATATCCCTTATTGCTACAAAAATTCTCAATAAAACCCTAGCAAACTGAATTCAGCTGCACATCAAAAAAAAAAAAAAAATCCAGCACAAGCAGGTGGGCTTCTACCCAGAGATCCAAGAATCGTTCAACATACACAAACCTACAAATATAATTCACCACATAAATAAAAGCAAAAGCAAATAATGTATGACCTCTCAATAGATGCAGAAAAAGCATTTAACAAATTTCAGCACCCTTTTATGATCAGAACTTTCAACAAAATAGGCATAGATGGAACAATCTCAAAATTTAGAAAGCCATATATGACAAACCCACAGCCAACATCATACTGAACAGGGAAAAATTGTGAGCATTTGCACTTAGAACTGAACCCAGATGAAGTTGCCAGAGACATCATATCTATTCAACACACTGCTGGAAGTCCTAGCCAGATCAATCAGGCAAAAGAAGAAAATCAAGGGTATCCAAATGGGGAAAGAAGTCAAACTATTTCTCTTTGCTGATGATATAATCTTATATCTAGAAAATTGCAAAGATCCTGCCAAGAGACTTCTGGAATTGATAAATAATTTGGCAAAGTCTCAGGTTACAAAATCAATGTGCACAAATCATATATGCCAACGAGAGTCAAGCTGAGAATCAAATCAAAGACTCAATACATTCCACAATAACAACAAAGAAAATAAAATACCCAGGAATATATTTAACCAAGGAGTTAAAAAACCTCTACAGGCAGATTTATGAAACACTAAGGAAGGAAATAACAGAAGATGTAAACAAATGGGAATATATATCACGCTCATGTTTTGGTAGAATCAGAATTGTTAAAATGTCTTTACTACCCAAACTGATGTACATATTTAATGTAATCCCCATTAAAATACCAAAGTCATTTTTTGCAGATCTAGAAAAAATAATTTTACTCTTCCTGTGGAACAAGGAAAGACCCCATATAGCCAAAGAAACCTTAATCAAAAAGAACAAATCAGGAGGCACCAATTTACCTGACTTCAAGCTATACTTCAAGGTTATAGTAGTCAAAACAGCATGGTACTGGCACAAGAACAGAGACATAGACCAATGGAACAGAACCAAGAACCCAGATATAAAACCACCTTCATATAGCCATCTGATCTGTGACAAAGTAGACAAACTCATACACTGGGGAAAAGAATCCTCATACAATAAATGGTACTGGGAAAATTGGATAGCGACCTGCAGAAGACTGAAACAGTATCTCCACCTCTCTCCACTCACAAAAATTAATTCATGATGGCTAACAAACTTAAACCTAAGGCACGAAACTATAACAATTCTAGAAGAAAATGTTGGAAAAATTCTCATAGACGTGGGTCTAGGCAAAGCATTTATGAAGAAGACCCCAAAGCAATCACAGAAACAGCAAAAATAAATAAATGGGACCTGGTCAAATTAAAAAGCTTCTGCACAGCCAAAGAAACAATCAATAGAGTGGATACACAACCTACAGAATGGGAGAAAATATTTGCATAGTATATATCTGGTAAAAGGCTGGTAACCAGAATCTACAAAGAACTCAAGCAAATCTGCAAGAAAAATAAAACAAGCCCATTAAAAAATGGGCAAAAGATATGAACAGAATATTTTCAAAAGAAGACAGACTAATGGCCAATGAACATATGAAAAAATGTTCAACATCTCTAATATCAGGTAAATGCAAACCAATATCACAATGGGATATCACCTAACTCCAGTGAGAATTGCTCTTATCAAAAATTTCACAAATGACAGTAGGTTGGTGTGGATGTGGAGAGATAAGAATACTTAGACACTGTTGATGGGACTGCAAACTAATACAACCTCTATGGAAAGTAATATGGAGATACCTCAAAGAACTAAAAGCAGACCTACCATTTGATCCAGCAGTCCCATTATTGGGCACTTACCCAAAGGGAAAAAAAGACATTCTATAAAAACGACACCTGCACTTGAATGTTTGTAGCAACAAAATTCACAGTCACAAAAATGTGGAATCAACCCAAGTGCCCATCAATATATGAGTGTATTAATAAAATTTGGTATACACATACCATGGAGTACTACTCAGGCATAAAAAAATGGTGAACTAATACCTCTTGTATTAACCTGGATGGAATTGGAGATCATTCTTCTAAGTGTAGTATCATAAGGATGGAAAAACAAATACCACAGTACTCATTATTAAATTGGAACTAATCAATCAACATTTATGTGCACGTGTATAAGTAAAACTCAATGCAAATCAAGTAGGTGGAAGGGTTGAGGAGGTGATGGGCAAATTTTACCTAACAGATACAATGAACGCTATCTGGGTGATGGGCATACTTATAACTTTGACTCAAACTGTACAAAAGCAATCCATATAACCAAAACATTTCTACCCTGGTAATATTCTCAAATTAAAAATAAAAGAAAATGACTGTATCATTGAATACTTTAATATTATGCACTTCCTTTAAAAACATGTAATAGACTGGAATGAAACATTTGCAACATTCCTGGCATCCAAACAATATCTATAAAAATAAAATTGTAAGATGATATGAACCATAAATAGATAAAAAATTATGCATTTAATATTTGAAAATGTAAGTTAGGATAATGTTAAATAATGTTATTATTTCTGTGATAATTTTGACAAAAGTGAAGTTTTAATAAAATTCCCCAATGTGTAACTAACTTCTTGTTTTAGTGCTTCTTTGTAATTTGATAACTTTGCATTCCTTATATGGGAATTGTTCAACTAAACTTGCTTTCTTTTAGCGGTTTATTTTAGATAATTATATTTTTCCAAGAAAATTATCCATTACATTCTGCTTTCAAATTTATTTGCATGAGTTCTACAAATCAGTTTCTTATAATTTTTTTTAAATTCTAAGTTCCAATTATTATTCTCTTCTTATTTCATATTTTATATATTTGTGCTTCCTCCCTTTTTTCTTGTTTACTTTTGCTAGGGTTTGTCTACTTTAATGACTTTAAATAATTTATATCCAATTATTGGTTCTGCTATTTGTCTCTTTCTAATTAACATACAACTATATTTTTATTAATTTATTGCTTCAGCTTTGATTTGGTTTACTTTTTTGTTTCTTTTCTAAATTTTTAGGTTTGTACATTAATTTTTTTTTATTTTTACCTGTTTTTAATAGTTGAATGCTATTAACTTTTTACTGCACTCTGTTTTAATTGTACCTTACACATCCTGATATATAGTTTTTATTGTCATTATTTTTAGAACTTCCTCAATTTCACTTTGTATCCCCCTTTAAAGCAAGACTTGTTTAATAAATATTTTAATTTTTCTATGGAGGGTTTTTTGGTTTGTTTTCTCATGTTATTATTAATTAATTTCTAGGTTCATTGCCATTCGATAAGTTAATATTTTTGGTATTATTTCTACTTTATTATAGGATAATCAGTTTTATAATTATTACAACAGCAACTTTGAGAAAAATTTATAATGAAAATTAAACAGAAAAAATATAGTTATCTTTTGATCCACCCATTTTATCCACATAATTCTATTACTACTTTGGCACCTCTCCATACTAAGATTTACAAAATAAAGATAGTATGTTGTTCATTGCTTCTGTTTTTATACTTAAATATTTGGAAATAATTTGTGTTTATCAACGGAGAAGTTTTAACCAAAATATGATGCCTATGTAAATATATTGACAAAAAAATTCCTCATGCCACATTGAGAAGAAAATAATAGCAAAGTCTCAAGAACATATTTATACTATAAGTCATTAAATTTCAATACTAACAAATATGTACATAAATGTATACAAGAGAGATTGGCATTGTGTACACCATACTCTTTATTGGATTGGGATGGACTGGTAATTGTGCACAGTAAAGGGACAACTCTGGTCTATGCTCTACAACCTTCCTTCTGTAGACAAGCCCAATTCTAGACTTCATCTAAGCCACATTCTGTTCAAGTCGCATTTTTCTTCTTGCTTTACTACTCCTTTACAGATTTTTGAAGAGGATACCCCCTCAACAACCACAGGCCCTCAAATTCCTGTCTCAGTACTGTTTCTAGGGAAACGGACATTGACTGCAAGATATAGGCATAAAGAGCTATGACTACAGAACTTTAAAGAATCCAATATCAGAGAGGATGAATAAAAGAGATGGAATATGGTTTGTAGAAGTTGCTTTTACATGAAATCCAGAAACTCTCTCCAAACATGACATTTTATCAAATGGTATCTCTCATATAGAATGATAAAGGTTAGAGAAAAGTTTAAAAAAATAGCTGTATTTTTACACAGAGTGTTAATGACTTTTTAAAAGATGTTTATGTGTGATTCTTTTAGAGAATGCATTGCTCTTATATTTAATAATATTTAAATATTTTATAAAAATTTAAAAGAAAAATATAACCACCTCACTGAAACATGTTTCAGAAAATTTTATAAAATTCAGTCAGAGTTGATTACCTAGGAATTTTTGCATAATATTTTTAAACTCAAGGAATGGAAACTTATTCAGCATATTGTTCAGAGGTCAGATATAACACACACACACATGCAGTCTGATTAAATACATTGAAGAAGTTCTGGTTACATATTATTTTTCAAAAAAATTATTATTCAATTTTAAGAAACTTCTAGAAGTCACTAATAAAGGGTGCTTAGTCCTATGGAAGAAGACATTAAATGATATTTGCCATCAGAGATTACCTAGCAGAACTATAAATCACATGTCACTTAGTGATGTATCTATAACTACTTAGTTGACAAGACAAAATCGGATAGTGATTAGATGATTTATGAGGTATAGAGGAAGA
This sequence comes from Indri indri, assembly GCA_004363605.1. Classification (NCBI taxonomy): domain Eukaryota; kingdom Metazoa; phylum Chordata; class Mammalia; order Primates; family Indriidae; genus Indri; species Indri indri. Next base: position 23,723 of record RJWJ010007329.1, read on the forward strand.
GAACCCCTCAAGGGGAATATTCACAGAGACCAAAATATTTGAGCTTAGATGGAGTGTTTTACTTTTTGTAATATCAAGTCATATCTACATGAGGGAGAAAAAAACCTAGTGGGTAATTTAAGCATAATTTTATGAAGTTAACTATAAAAGATAAAAAATTAGAATGAGTCTATAAAGATGATAAGAATAAAAACGCTTAAAGTACTATTAAAGACAGGGCATAAACACATTTCCATCTTAAGAAATAAAGAAGTATCACCTAACAGGAGATAAAACCCATCATATTTTAATACATAAAATATGAGTTTGTAGTCATTTAAATTTAAGCTTCATAATTTATTAGTTTTATCTTTGCAATATTATTTAACTTCTCTGCACCTCAATTTACTTATTTGTAAGTTGGTAATTAAGATACTTATTTTATAAGACTATTATAAAAATTAAACAAGTTATCAAACAAAAAAGTGCTTAAAATCATGCTTGGCACAAAGAGGCACCCAATTTTAGCCCTCATTATTATTATTAAGAAACAGAGTAAATCGACCATCCAAATTTTGTTTTTCTAGTGAAACGGCTTCAATTTCACCACAACTTTTGTTTAAAAAAATAAAAGCAAATAAGAATGTAAGTATTTGGGTTATCTAAATGAAGTATATAGCTATCAGTAGCATGGAAATCCATGAAACTAGGTAGTGGGCTGAACAATTATTATTCTGTTCAATGTGCTCTTCTGTTCCTGTTGAACTCCGTTGAAACATAGTGGGATTAAGGGAAGAAAAACTTTCAAACAGCTTTCTATATAGACAGCTCTTTTAAAAAGATATAAGCTTCAAATATGGTCAAGAAGTCCAAGAAGAGGCTGATATTGTACAATTCAACAGTTGCCTCTGGTCTAGTCAACAACAATGGCTAACATTTATTAAGGTATATGTGCTTCACACTATTCAAAACATATTAAATGCATTGGCCCATTTAATACTTGCAACCTTGTAAGATAATAATATTATTCTCATTTATGGTGGTAGAGACAAATGTTGCATGGTTCCTGGCTTCGTGTTCTGCCAGAGGAAGAAGCAGGTGTGTTTAAAAACATCAACAACCACAAAACCCAAGGAAATAAATAAATTCATAAATAACATAAAATAAAATAATTACACACATACATTTAATACAGGGACAAAATTATATGTTAATGCAGTCTACCTGGAGCCTGGTGGTGATTTTCTCTCATCTTGGAAGATTTTTACTCAATTTTTCAGTAAGGGACCAAGATGTGTTTTTAGATATCCAACCGGTATGCCTCCCAAGACTCAAGATGAGGCAGCAACAAGCAGTCACCCCTTAACAGAGGGAACCAGTTCTGGCCATATGAAGACAATGGACATTTTTGTTTGGTTTTATTTTGGATGCCTTTAATTTTAATATATTGCTTCTAAATAGTTGACTGTAAGTGAAAAGCATCTTAATGCCCCTACGATTCTAACTTGTACAAATGCACCCCTTCTCTTTCCTAGTACTTGCCAATCAAGAATAGTTGCTGAGACAACCAAACCATGACTTTCTCAATCTTGGAGATTTTGAATTGTGAGAAAAGACATCTGAATTTTGGGGCTAAGCGGAAGGAGAAATTAAGATGAACTCTGCTGTTTCTGACTCTTTTTCTCCAAACTCATAAAAATTGTACATTATTTGAGTCAGTGAAACTTTCTCTTCAATATCAAAAAATAGTGGGTAGGTTTATTTTTATGTATCATTTAAGAACTATGTTTTTTATACTTCTCTCAACTCTATTTTAATTGGTAAAACTGACAGTATCCAAACATAGGATAGAATTAAAGAATAGATTAGTATTGCTTTTTCACAGAGTGTGTTCTATGTTTTCTGATACCATTTCTAGATAAGTGCAGTATTACTAACATAACAAAGCCACAGTGTAAGGCCAGACTGGTGTCAATAAAGAACATTTAAAGAATGCCAGCATCAAGGAAGCTATGGCATACTTCTTCATAAAGTTCTTTAAAAGAACCCCAAATAGTATTTTCTAATATATGACAGGACTAAAATTAATGGAACGATGTTTTTATTTTGGTCCAACATAGATATTTTTTTAATTAGAATAATAATTTTAATTCGTTTAAATATATATTGGAAATACTCATTTTCTATTATAATTTTATAATATATTGTTTTAAAATAAGCTCTTTAAAGCAAAAATTATTAATTTAAAGACAACAAAGATAGTATTTAGAAGGGCAAAAATTCATAAATCTGGAAGTAAATAAATACAATTTGGAAAATAATGGGATTGGATTGGAGAATTTAAATTCTGTGCTTCGGAGCTAGTTGCTCTCAAGCTTCAAGCAGATACACTATCTCAACAATTAGTTTCAAATTCAAAGGCGAAAAAGCTGTTTTGCTTTTTTTCAAACATGCACAGACTTTTACATTTTAGTGGTTACAGAGCAATGTTAATTTTCTCATTTAACTTTTCTAATAAATAAAGCATGAAATTTAAATGGTAGGAATATACATTCACCCTGTCTAATGCAAACAGAATTTAGTATTTTAGCACTTTTATTTGTCTTGATTTTGATCATGCCAAAAGTTTGTATTTTTCTTGGAAGAAAGCAGAATGATCCTGGGAAGCAGGAAAGGTATTTATGTTTCATAGGTGGATTCCAATAGAAAACATCTATCGCTTCACTTTCTCTCAAATTCCTTCCCCATATGTGTCCCTGTGGTTTTGGTGGGGCTAAGCCCTTCCACCCATTATACACACTTGGTTAAGGGGATTACCCTAGGTCTGGATAATTCAAATCCTTCATCCCCGGCAACACTCAGAGTATCTCAGGGATGGATCTGAGTAAGTTAATTAATTTCTCATTTCCATTTCCTAATCACCTATCTCATTGAGTTGATGTGAAAATTTAGTGACCTAATGACTTTAGAAATTCAATATTTAAAAATGTTTGAAAAAGAAAAAAGCCTTACCAAGTTGGTTCAAGATGGTTGGCTAGAGCCATCAGACATTCTCTCTAGAAAGAAGAAGAGTCAAAATTATGAGTAGAAAATCATACCTCAAATAGAATATCAAGGAGAGAACACTGGGGTACAATAAAGAACTCATGGGAAATGCCTGGGGTGCAGAAGGAGAAGGAAGTAAGAGGAAAACTTAGCAGAGATTGGCAAGAGACCAGAGGGATTTGGTAAGTGAGTGAGAGCATTTCTGTGGTCCACATCTCTGTTGTGGACTGCTGTGAAACCAGCTGCAGGACCTCCTCTATCCAGATGAACCCTGTCACTGGAATGGGCAGTGATTTGGACACCCCTGGAGGGCATTCCATTGGTTTGGAAACTTGCACTGGGTCACCCACCTCCCACATCAGACATAGGCAGTAGCAGCAGCAGTGCCATTGTAAGAACACGCTGTCTTGGGACTGCATCTTCTCCTGGGAACCACAGACCAGGAGATCTGCTGACTTCCTCTGGTTTCAACGCAGAGGGTTGCAGGGATGCAGTGTTGGCTAAACCCAGGGATGCTTTAGAATCCTTAGTGTTCTGGCCCACAGGGACTGGTAACCCCAGGGGAAGGACACTGCAGCGTGCCAAAAAGGTAGCCCTGGAAAGAAAGGAAACCAAATAGTGTGTACTTTCCAGAGCCTGAGAGCTCCCTGCCTGGGACTATGAAAGGTGACTTTTCGCACAGTAGTGGCACACCACCTCAGGACTGCTTCCTCCCCTGGGAACCAAGACCCTGTGTTTCCACATCCTGGTAGTTCCCACTGACATCCCCTAGTGTCCACCAGGAGGACTGCAGTGGTGTACAGTGCAGCATGTCAAAAAGGTGGCCCTGGAGACAAAGGAACCAGCAGAGGCTTGTCTGCTGGTGGGAAGAGATGTCACTCTCTGCTGGTGAGGCAGAGCTCAAAGTGTGTACCCCTGCTGAGGGTGCTGTCATCTTCATAGCCTCAGGCAGGTAGCTCTCAGGCTCTGGAAAGAGACCAGCCTCTGTACCCCAGATCATGGATAGAGAACAGTACCCCTTCTACCCATCCTCACACCACTTCAGGCCCAACCACTATTGCTACTGCCAGGGGAGGCCTGGGTGAGTGAGTCAGTGAGTCAGAGGGCTTCCTGACTCAAGCTGTGAGTAGCGATTATGACCCTACTGTCATCATGGCCTCTGTGCCTGGGACTCACAGGGGAAGAGCAGGACCCCCACAGCCTCTCTGAGTGGTATTGTGATGTTGCTGTTGCAGAGAGTTATGTGTTTGGAGCTATGGGTGGAGTCCCCACACCACAGCCACTGCCAACATCTGCTGTCACTGATTGAGATCCACAGGGTCATCCCATCACTGCTACTGAAACTCACTTGCCCACCTGGCACACTGCAGCCACTACCTGCATACAAGTGAAAACTCCCACATTTGCTGAGGGACAGCAGGGCTAGCAGTCCTCTCTCTGAGCTGTCTTGTCCCTTCTGGGTGCAGTGTACCTACTCTGGAGGCAAACTCCTAGCACAACTACACCTCACCTGCCAGAAAACTGCAGGCACAGCCCATACCCAAGTCTGGTAGCCCTGCATACAGGGGGTTGAGCTGCCTCCTCCAACTCTGCTGCAGCTGGGCTAGGGTATAAGCTGGGAATCTGAACCCTTTTGTTCCCCAAAGGACAGAGACCACTCTCACTACTGAGAGAGTGAGATGCAAGTGGCTTGTGTACCCCACATGTGCCTGCATCTGCTATCTTCCTCAAGAGGAATCCCCCACTCCTGTCGCAGGTTCACAATGCCTCCACCCTTCTCCTGCCTGAACATTCTTCCAGACCAGAAGATCACTCTACCCTTCATTATCACAGCCAGTGTCTGAACTTGGGGAGGCTTGAGGGCAAATTTGCCAGCCTGGTCTTGGTGTGGTCCCCCAGGACTCAAGCACCCCATCCAGGGCATGGGAGCAGGGTATTACCTAACCTAGTCCACCAACATAGGCACGTTAACACTCTCTCAGGAGTCTGAGGGCAGCCAACTCAAATTGCCAGCCACAGCACACTGGGTACCTACCTGCAAGACCTGAAAGGCAGCATACCTCTCTCTCTCTCTCCTTCTCTGCTATACTGAGCAGCAGAGGAGAACACATGAACCACAAGGTTATCTGTTTTGAGCTGAGGGAAGAGGTTCCAGATGAGAAGGAACTAACATAAGAACTTTGGAAATATGAAAAAACAGGCTGCTATGACATCCCCCCAAAATCATAATACATCTCCAGCAAGGTACTCCAAACAAAAGAAAATTTTTGAAATGTCAGCTATGGAATTCAAACTATGGATTGCAAGTAAGCTCAGTGAGATTGGTGAGAAAGTTGAAAACCAACACAAAGAAAGCAGAAAAAAATTCAGGACATGAATGAAAAACTCACTAAAGAGATAAATTAAAAAAACCTAGAATTTCTGGAAATGAAAGATCAATTTAGGGAATTTCAAAATAGAGTGGAAAGCTTTTACAACAGACTAGACCAAGCAGAAGAAAAAATTCAGAGCCTGAGATAAAGCTTTCAAAATAACCTAGTCAGTCAAAAATAAAGAAAAAAGAAACAAGAAAAATGAACAGTCTCTGAGAAATATAGGATTATGTAAAGCACCCAAATATAAGAATCATAGATATCCTTGAGGGAGAAGAAAAAGTAAAAGGCATGCAAAAAAGAAATCTGAGGGAATAACAGAGGAAAACTTCCCTGGTCTTGCTAAAGATTTAGACACCCAGATACAAGAAGGTCATCGAATTCCTATAAGATTCAGTTCAAATAAAACACCATCAAGGCACATAGTCATCAGACTGGCCAAAGTCAAAGTGAAAGAGAAAATCCTGCGAGCTTCAGGATGAGCACATCAGGTAACTTACAAAGGAAAACTCATCAGACTAACAGCAGAATTCTCAGAAGAAACCTTATAAGCCAGGAGGAATTGGGATCCCATTTTCAGTCTTCTTAAACAGAATGTATGTTGGCCAAGAATTTTGTATCCAGCAAAACTAGATTTCATAAATGAAGGAGAAATAAATTCTTTCCCAGACAAGCAAATGCTAAGGCAATATGTCACCACTAGACCTGCCCTACAAGAAATACTCAAATGTGCTCTCCACACCAAAAGGAATAGTCAATATTCACCATTACAAAAACAATCAAAAGTGAAAACTCACAGTTCTTACAAGGGAGAATACAAAGCAAATGGCAGCAATCAACATGGTGACTGGAGTAGTACCTCACTTATCAATATTGACATTGAATGTAAGTGATCTAAATGTCCCCCCAAAGAAACATATACATTGGCAGAGTGGATAATAAAACATAGTCTGAACATCTGCTGTCTTTAACACATTTAACTCATACAGTATCATAGTCTCAAGGTAAAGGGTGGGGAAAAAACATGTTCCGGGCAAATGGAAACCCAAAACAGGCAGGAATAACTAGTCTTATATCAGATAAAAGATATTTTAAACCAATAACAGTATTAAAAAAACAGACAAAAATTGTCATTTTATAATAATAAAGGAATCAATTCAACAAGAACATAAAACAATCCTAAATATATATGCACCTAACACCAAAGTTCCTAGATTCATAAAACAAATACTGCTAGACTAAGAAATAAAATAAACAACATAATAATAGTCAGGGACTTCAATACCCTATTAACAGAACTAGACAGATCATTGAGGCAGAAAATCAATAAAGAAATACTGGACTTACACAGTATTCTAGAACAAATGGACCTTACAGACATTTACAGAACATTTTACCCAACAACTGCAGAATGTACATTCCTCACATCAGCACATGGAACATTTTCCAAGATGGACTATACATTAGGCCACAAAGCAATTCTCAGAATTGAAAAAAAAAAAAAAATTAAAGTCAAACCATACATCTTCTCAGACCACATCAGAATGAAATTGGACATCGCTTCCAAGAGAAACTCTCAAAACTATACAAATACCTGGATTATAAAGAACCAGCTGCTGAACAATCTTTGGGTCACCAACAGGATCAGGATAGAAATCAAAAAAAGTTTTGTATTGAATGACAATGGTGATACTAGCTACCAAAATCTGTGGGATACAGAAAAAACAGTGCTAAGAGGGAAGTTTGTACTACCAAATAACTACATTAAAAAAACAGAAAGATCACAAATTAACAACCTAATGTCACACCTCAAGGAACTAGAAAAACAAGAACAAACCAAACTCAAAGGTAGCACAATATGAGAAATAAAGATTAGAGCAAAATTAAAAAAATTAGAAACCAAGAAAAAAAATACTAAGGATCAATAACACAAGTTGGTTTTATTGAAAAGATAAACAAGACTGATGGACTGCTAGCTAGATTAACCAAGAAAAGAAGAGAGAGGATTCAAATAAGTTCAATCAAAAATGGAAAAGGAGACATAAAAATTGATGCCATAGAAATCCAAAAGATCATCTAAGACTACTGTGAAAACCTCTGTGCATACAAATTAGGAAATGTAGAGGAGATGGACAAATTTTTTGGAAACACATAATGTCTTCAGCCTGAAACAGGAAGAAGTAGAAACCTTGAACTGGTCAACAATGAGCAGTGAGATTGAATCATTAATTAAAAATATCTCCCTAAAAAATAAAAGCCCAGGACCAAATGGATTCACAGCTGAATTCTACCTCACTTACAGAGAAGAACTGATACCTATCCTACTGAAACTGTTCCATAACATTGAGAAGTTGGGAATTCTCCTTAACTCATTCTACAAAGCCAGTATCTCCCTTATTCTAAAGCCAGTAAAGGATACAACAAATAAAGAAAACTACAGACCAATATTCTTCATGAACGTAGATGCAAAAATCCACAACAAAATACTAGCAAACCAAATTCAACATCACGTCAAAAAAATAATTCACTAAAATAAAGTGGGTTTCATCCACTTTATTTAGTGGGTTTCATCCTTGAGATGCAAGGATGGCTCAACTTACAAAAATCAGGAAATGTGATTCGCCACATAAACAGAATTAAAAACACAAACCACATGATCATCAAAATAGATGCTGGAAAAGAATTCGATAAAATTTAGCACCTCTTCATGAAAACCCTTAAAAAACTAGTCCTAGAAGGAATATATCTCAAAATAATGAAAGCCATATATGACAAAACCACCTCCAACATCATACTAAATGGAGAAAATTTGAAAGCATTCCCTCTAAGAGCTGGTATGAGAGAAGGATGCCCACATTCACCACTTCTGTGCAACATAGTACCAGAAGTCCTAGCCAGATCAGGCAAGAGAAAGAAATAAAGGATATCCATACTGGAAAAAAGGAGGTGAAACTATCCTTGTTTACCAACAATAAGATCCTCTATCTAGAAAATTTAGTCTAAAAACTCTTCTGAAAGACTCCTAGAATTGATAAATAAATTCAATAAAGCCTCAGGTTACAAAATTAACATAAAGAAATCAATAGTATTTCTATACACAAATACTAGCCAAACAGAGAATCAAATCAAGAACTCACTATCATTTACAATAGCTGCATAAAAATACCTAGGAATATAACTAACCAAAGAGGTGAAAGATCTCTACAAGAAGAATTACAGAACACTGATGAAAGAAATAATAAATGACACAAACAAATGTAAAAACATCACGTGCTCATGAGATCCTTCTTCAGAAGGCTCAGTATCATTAAAATCTTGATACTACATAAAGTGATTTCAAATTCAATGTAACTCCCATCAAAATACCAATGACATTTTCACAGAATTATAAAAAAAAACACTCTAAATTTCATATGGAATCAAAAAGGAGCTTAAATAGACAAAGGAATCCTAAGCAAAAAGAACAAGTCTGGAGGTATCACATTACTTGACTTCAAATTATACTACAAGGCTATAGTAACCAAAGCAGCATGGTTCTGGTATAAAAATAGACACATAGATCAATGAAGCACCATAAAGAACCCAGAAATAAAGCCATAAACCTACAACCAACTGATCTTTGACAAAGCAGCCAAAACATACACTGCTGAAAAGATGCCCTATTAAATAAATGGTGCTGAGAAAATTGGAGAGCCACATGCAGAAGAATGGAGTTGGATCCTTATCTCTCATAATATACAAAAATGTAGGTGGATTAAAAACTTAAATATAAGACTTGAAGCCATAAACATTTTCAAAGAAAACTTAGGAAAAACTTTTCTGAACATTGGCCTAGGCAAGAAATTTATGAGTAAGATTCCAAAAGCAAATATAACAAAAAGAGAAATAAATAAATGAGAAATAATTAAACTAAAAGTCTTCTGTACAGCAAAAGAAACAATTAACAGAGTAAATAGACAATGTACAGGATGGAATAAAATATTTGCAAACCATACATCCGATAAAGGACTAATATCCAGAATCTATAAGGAACTCAAACAAATCAGCAAGAAAAAAACAACCCCATTAAAAACTGGACGAAAGACATGAACAGACATTTCTCAAAACATACAAATGGCAAACATGAAAAAAAAACACTCTACTAATTATCAGGGAAATTCAAACTAAAACTCCAATGTGATACCACTTCACCCCTCTCAGAATGGCCATTATTAAAAAAGTCAAAAAACAATAGATGATGACACAGATGCGGTGAAAAGGAATGCTTATACACTCTTGGTGGGAATGCAAATTAGTACAACTTCTATGGAAAACGGATGGAAATTCCTCAAAGAACTAAAAGTAAACCTACCATTTGATCCAGCAGTCCCACTGCTGGATATCTCCCCAGGTGAAAGTAAGTCATTATATCAAAAGGCCACATGCAAACTGTATGTTTATTGCAGCACAATTCACCTTTGCAAAGATACAGTACTAACTTAAGTGCCTATCGACTGATGAGTGGATAGAGAAAATGTGGTGTATATATACCCTGGGATACCACCCATCCCTAGAAAAAGAATGAAATAATATCTTTTATAGGAACTTGGATGGAACTGGAGGCCATTATCCTAAGTGAAGTACCTCAGGAATGGAAAAACAAAGACCACATGTACTCAATTATAAGTGGGAGCTAAACAATGGGTATACATGGTCATACGTAGTGGTATAAGGGACATTGTAGACTAAGCAAAGGGGAGGTTGGGAGGGTGCTGAGGGATTGAAAATTACCTATCAGGTACAGTGTACACTATTTGGGTGACTGGTACACTAAAAGCCCTGACTTTACCACTATATAAATCATGTGTGAAACTTAAAATCACTTGTACCCCCTTAATCTATTGAAAGATATGTTTAGAACAAAGCCTGAAACACTCCATAAGCACCCTATAATGTTAGCCATTATTATAACTATTTCTAAATCGGTAAGGTTTGAGTTTTAGTTACCAACATTACATTGTGCTTAACACAGAGAGGACCTTTTTGGAACACTAGATTCACGTTTAGGAGTCAATCAATTTTTCCTTATGCAGTGATTTAACTATAATACAGATACAGTTCTTTCTCATGAAACTAAAAAAGGCTCAGCTGACAAACATGTTTAATCAATTTTTAAATTTTATACTATGATCCAGCATTCTTGCTAAGGCATTTTGTTTCTGAATAATGATGAAATTTATTTAAATATTAAGTCATATATTAGATCATTATCTATGTGCATACATAAAATATATAAGAATATTTAAAACATATGTATGTAAAATTTGGCATACACCGACTACAGTGGTTTTTTTCTTCAATCGTTACATATTATAGTAGGAGAAATATGCCACATTGTGCTAGATTAAACAATCGTTTAATTGTGATTCTTGACATAATCAGAACTTTAAAATATCTTTACCTGTGGAGAAATACTTGAAAATGACATTAACAATGAAAAACATTTCTCAACTAGAGTGGTGACAGTTAAGGTTAATATTTTAATTTAACAAGAACTTTATATTACTCCTTTTGTTAGGATTACCAAAGGTCAAAAGAAAAAGTATCAATTTGTGGATATTTGCACTTTTCTAACATGACCCATCTACTCGCGGCAATACATTCACTTCAAATGCCCATGTCTTTCCTCCTTGTTTCTCAAATACCATTCATCTTTCAAGACCTGCCTCAAATCTCACTTCAATAAAGATCTCTCTGACTCCTCAACCTGAAATGAATTCTCCTAGCTCTGAGCTTCCCTGAAATTCTTGTCTGCACATTGTATTTAGAAATTAATCATTCATTGTCTTGTGATAATGAAAAGAGAGCTTGGGCTTTGAAGTCAGACTCAGGATGAATCCTGATTCCACTACAAAATAGCTGCATGACCTTGGGCAAGTTACTTATTCATAATAAAAATAGTAACTATCTGTTCTTTGACATGTGCTAGGTACAATTTTAAACATTTTATATGCATATCTCATTTAATCCACATAGTGACTCAATAAAATAGGTGGTATTATGAGTCCTTCTGTATACATAAGGCACTGACACACAATGCCCTTATCTATATGTCTGTATCTATATAGTAAAGTATCCAAAGCCACATTGCTTGTCAGTTGCAGAAACAGGATTCAAATGCCAGTGATCCAATTGCAGAGTCCATGTTCTTAGGCAATACACTGTATTACATCTTAATTTCTGTGCCAGCAGTTCGTGATGGTTATTACTAACTGGGTGAAATTAAATAACAAATATAAAGTGTTTGGCACGTAGTAGGACAATAGACAATGCCACTTGGCATCTCCCCTGATTTATTCCTCATTTACTGATGCTTTGAACTGTCACTTATATCTGTACTTAACCTTTTTTGTGTTTACGTCTTATCTGTGCAGATGGTTCATACACTTTCCCAAGACACTCACAATAACTAGCACTTTTTTTGAGCACATCCCTAAGCAAGGAACTCAAACACCTTTGAGACCTGAACTTTGTGTGCCTTTAGTTTCACTTTTCCCCACTCTCTGTCTTCTATCACTAGTAGTTCCCTGCAAACCCTTAAACCATTGTGATTTCCTCTACCTATCATGCCTTTGCCACTTTCACAGGACATTGCCTACTCCTACAGACTCAGTTCTGCTGGGTTGCCTCCTCAAAGCTATCCCCAAACAACTAAGTTAGAAAAAGAGCCTCCCTATCCATGCTCCCTATAGCATCCTTTTCATGCCAGGGTTTAAGGTACAGTAAGCCAGGTAATCACAAATATTTCCACACACTGTACTAAAATTTGGTTATATCTTGTTTCCTGGAAAGCCAGTTCTCTGAAATATGAGAATTGTGAGGCTTGGTTTTGTTATATGGCTCTCTGTCTTTACCAATACCCAGGTGCCACCAAGATACTGTGCACTGATATTTTGGGTGTAAAAAAATACTTGGCTAGGCCAAAACACAACTAAGTCAAACAATTATACCAGGTAGCAGAAAGTGTTGAACAGTTTTGTTCTCTCTGGATTTTTTTCATAACTGAACATATGTTATTCCACCCATGAAGTAAGATTAAGATAGGGAGGGAAGAATTGGAATGTACAGAGTTAGTAGAAGAGAAATGTCATGTTTACATTATGTCAATTGTAAATCAGGACTTTCCTCAAAAGAGAACATTGATTTTTGCCAGTAATTACTTGGTTAAAAAAGGATCACAGATCCATTCATGAGAATTACAAAGTCAATTGTCTAGAACTTTAAAAAATATAGCCTCAAATCCAATTAAAATAAAATTGGATTAGCATATTATAACATAGAATTAATTGAACCAAATATACAGGTGCCTTGTTTGTCCATCTGGAAATCTGAAATTTGAAACAAATTTACTTGACACATTTTTATGTTTAGTTATAAAACTACAAATTGTGTTTAGAATACTAACATCAATATTGCATAATAAGTTAGACTGGCTCCCTTTTTAATGTCTTGTCTAGCCTTCTTGAAGTTCCTGGATGGGTAATAAAATTTCTATTAATACTTTTATAATGAGATTTCACTATACGAAAAAACATGTAGCATTTGATAACTAACTGTCATATAATGTACAAAATAGTGACTACATTTGTTATTCATTACCTGATACTTTATAGTTATGAATTTTTCATATCCCTGTGGTATCATCTAGCCCCAGCTGCCCTGGCATACATCTTGGTTCAAATCAGGGCCAGCCAAACATAAATAAATAAATGAAGTTGAACAGGTAGCCCTTGGATGTCCTTTCCCAATGATGTAAAGAAAAATCTTTATTTTGTGTTTAGGAAGATTATAGTCTGGTAGGTATTGATTAAAGAGGTGGTTGATTAATACTATCAAATAATTCAAATTTATTCATATTTTGAAACAATTGTTGGATATTAACAGTTATTGGGGATAAACTGAGTTTTCTAGAGCAACAGAGGAAGTTAACGATTTCTTAGCTATCATTCTTTTGTACTTGGGACATTACTGCCACCTGAATTTAAGAAGTCATTTTTATTCCCTATAGAAATACACTAAATGACATCTCATAAAAGTCTGTCATTGACTTTCACTTGGAAAAATTACTGTTTCATTATTGTTATTTAAAATATCTTTTTCTAAAAGATAGATGAGTTAATAGGAATGTCTTAAATTAAGATGCCCTGAATTAGAGAATTTAATATACTATTTAATGAGTTGGTTCTGTTTGCACTCTTATTTTCATCATGACACCACGTGAAATAATATTTACCTGTAAGACACATTCCTTCAATGCTTTATGTAACTTCCAAGATTTTACCATAACTTAATCATCAATGTTCTTATTCAAGAAAAACATCTTATAGTAAATGAGGGTAACGGTAGTACAAAAATAACCTTGAATCTTTGTCTCCGTATGAAAACTAAATCACTCACAAATTTTCATATTTTTAGTTTTTATTAATAGCAAACAACTTGGGGCAGACCTCTCCTTAGAATTTGTCACACATCTTTGTAACTGCTAATATAACGTATCTACATTATAACTCAGACTTGTTTGGACTTAAAAAATAATCTGTTCTGATATTTGAATTAAAATGGTGTTGATGTTAAAACTAATGTTAATGTTGAACTTCCATTGGCTCCTATGTAGAAATCGGCCTGAATTTTTCCTGTTCTATTAAAGATGATCCAAAGTTTCTTATCTCAACAATTAAATCAGAATTATACACTCTTTCTCACATTTTAATAACTTCCAGATGGTGGAAAAGCTAAAATAAAACTAAGAATTCAACAAAAGTGTGGGAAAATATTAGCATAGTACAAAAGACTAAGAACACTAAGGAAGTTATTTTCAAACGAGTTTTTCCTTGCTTTAAAAAATGCCACTGGCAAGAATAATGACGCTTCCATAATGTTACTAGAGTGCTATATTTGTAAAGCAGCATGTAAGCCTCATAAAAGGGTAATGAGTTCCTTAAGTGATAGTAAAATAAGCTTTCATGTAGAGATATGCCGAGGTACTACTGTTCATGGGCAGCAGTAGAGTTGCATTACCTATTTTGTATTGCAATTTTCACTAACAGAAAAAAAGAAATGACAGTAATGGTCACATTTTGCTTCCTGTGACATAAAAAAAAGGACTCTAGTGGAGTTCAACTAAGTAGAGAAAATGATAAAGTCTTATATAAAATTTATACCTATCTGGCCCTTCTTCTTTATATAAGCATGTTTTTTGAGTAGACGAGGAATACATTTTTGTAGCTGATCATAGAATTACCCACAGATAACTATCTTCAGTTGATTTGCACTCTTCTAGATTTATCAATTATTGTAGCTTCATAAAATATGCACACATTCTTTGACATTTATGTTAAATAACACTTGTTTTCTCTCTTTCATGTTTGCATGTAGAATAATAGTCAACAAAAGGCATCATTCAGTATTAGTAAACTATTCTTTTACAAAACATCAGAAATTTCAAAAAGTCCTCCAATCTGCTTCATTCTTTACACGAGAAAAATCTTGCCTATCAGGTAATTGAAATCCCTTAATAATGGAAATTACACATTAAATTCTATTGGCTAATTGCCTATAAAATTGAGAAGTCTATTCTCTCCTTTCTCACTATTCATGATTAGATTTCTTGCTCTTTAGTAGCAACAGGAAACAGATGCTCACAGAATTCAGAGATTCTCAGTAAGGGGCAGGTGCGTGAAATATCTTAGTATTTTGCCATTAATTTTGTCAAGGCAACATAGGACGAGGGGAGAGAGTATATCTAAGAAGTTTGTGAGTATGATTCTGAAAGATTCAAATGGAAATTGTGACTTCTGAGGCAGAAATTCAAAAAGAAATGTCTCTGAGGGATGGACCGCAAATAAATTATGTAGATAACTATGGGTGAAAGAAAACTGTCCTTCTAAAGTTTAAAATATGTATTTCCCCAGAAAAGCACCACTTTAAAAACTAGAGAACAGAATTTTCTGTAGTTTCATATAAGGTTTAGCTTATTAGCTCCAAACTACTGAAGTGTTTTCCTCCAAACAAATATATCAACTCTTTGAGTGAATTAAATCAAGACAAATAAAAGGGCTGAAATGCTAAATTCTGTTTTCATGGGACAAGGTAAAAGTATATTAATACCATTTGGATTACATACTTTAATAGAAGAGTTAAATGAAAAAAGTGGTGTTTCCCTGTAGCTACAAAAGTATAAAATTCTGTGCATGTTAGAAAAATAGCAACATAAAGGCAGCTTTTTAATTCTTGAATCTGCAACTTATCTGCTCAGCCTGAGAACAATTGGTTCTTCAGCACAGTCTTAGGCTATATAGGATCACGTGTAGCATTTTTTTAAAAGTTTGTATTTTCTGTACTTTCTAGAATTCGTATAATTTTAAAAAATTTACTAATGAATTTTTTTAAAAAGGCTATTTTTTTTTTTACAGGAGTAGAAAATAAGATACCTACTTTAAGTTCTTCCCCAAAGAGATTCGATTTTTAAAGGAACAAACCTATTTTTTGATGTAATCATAGTTTTCTTAATTATATTCAAGGCAAATTTTAACACCTTATAGAAAAAAGAAAATTTTAAACCAGCAATCCTCCGAAAAATTAAAAATTTTAAATATCCAGATGATACCTGATAACAAAAATGAAAACAAAGTTTAAAATAACAAAATTTAGAAATGAAAAAAAATTGAAATAGCAAAAGTATTCCATTCATATAAGGAACAAAACACTGTTCTTAATGAAATAAACCAAATTAAATCATATTTGAAAAACAGATATTAGGTTTTTAAAAAAATAATGCAGTAAGGAATGGTTTACATTAGGAAAACAATGACAAAATTAATACTCAGCAATCATCCTGACAGTAGGGGAAACAGATAAATATGACAAGGCCTTTGTTTCCAATGACACTTTTATTCATTCACTCATTTAATATTCATTTATGAGGCTACTATTTGGGCAAGCAACCATATATAAAAAATAACACACGTGCATGTGTTAGTAAAACATTTTTAGATGCTATTTGACAATGTTTCTTCCTGTCAGTTTTAATTACCCTGATTCTTCCCCATAGAAGCAAACCCTATAAGATCTTCACATATCTGTTACCTGGGTGTGATTCGCAAAATTCTAAAATAGCCTTTATGATCTTCACAACCTGGTCTTGCTCTAATAAATATGCTATGTTACAAGGCAAAAGGAATTTTGCAAATGCCATTAACGCTACTAAGTTAGCTGCCCTTAAAGTGGGGAGGTTATCAGGGTGGCCCTAACCTAATCATGTGAGCTGTGTGAAAGCACCAGGTTTCCTTCAGCTGGTAGCAAAAGTGGAAGTCAGAGATTGGAAGCACGAGGAACATTTGATGCACTGTTGCTTGTTGAGAAATGGAAAATACTATGTAAAAAAGAACCTGAGAGAGAGGTTCCTAGAAACTGAGAACAATCCTGAACCACTAGTCAGCAAGGAATCAGAGACCTTGGTCCTGCAGCCTCATAAAACCAGATTCCGCTACAATGAGGAGGAGGTTGGAAGCAGATTCTTCCCTAGCTAGAGCCTCCAAATAAGAGGCCAGCCTGGCTGACACCTTGATTTTGACTTTGTGAATCCCAAACAGTGGTTCCCTCCAAGACTTCGGACCTATAGAGCTATGAGCGAATAAATGACTGTTGGTTTAAGCTGCTAAATTTGTGATAATTTGTTATACCCCAATAAAAATTTAAAAAAAAATCTAATATACTGGGATAAAGTTTTGCTGCAGTAGAAGCTGAGAAGATAATTTTAAATTTGGAAACCCCAGACCCTGAGGAAAAATAGGCCATAATGAATACATGATTAGTCAAATGCAGGCTTCTAAGATCCCAATCTTTCCAGTATGAGGAGACCAGATAAAGTTTCTTATGAGTTAGAAAAGAATGTTCTGAAAGGATAATAGTGATAATCAGTCCCATGTCCAAGACCTTACATGGTATGGGTTTCTAAAGAGACTTGCTACTTTTTCCTTCTCTAAGATTTGGCTGAAAATAGGGGCTTAACAAACACACAACTAGGTTTGAGGAGCTGAACCACAGAAAGATTGGTATTATCTTTCCTGGTAAAAGCCCAGGATAGAGGTAGTTGATAATAATGGTAAATCATGGTAAAAATAAATCATAACTATTAACATTTGTTGACTGTTTATTATGTATCAGGAACTGATGTAAATTTCTTTCATCCATTATTTCACTTTAACCTCATAAAAACTCTATAAAACTACTACTTCCCCTATTTACAAACAGAAAATACAAAGAAGTTAAATAACTCTCTCAAATCCTTATAGCAAAAAAGTTCAAGAACTAGGATTTAAATAACAGTAGTCTGGCTCCTTGTTTTATGTTCTTAGCCACTAACCTAAGACTTCAAGAAAGTAAGAAAAAACTAACAGATCAAAAACAAGCAAAGAAAACTGTTTTCATGATGTTTTTTAGGAAACGGGCTGGAGAGAGCCTCTCACACACCTATTGCCCCACCCCTATACACACATCTCTAAATGGCACAGGGCCAATACAATAATTCCTGAGTCCAAATATGTAAGTAGTGAAGGATTATACATGGACGGCCTCACCATTACTCCAATAGGCCGTATATGGTGAATCAGCAGCATGGTAAAATCATTCTGAAAGGGACAAAGACACAGCACAGAATTAAACCTAAATGTACCTTAAAATTAGGAAAATGGACAAGATCCCCCTGGAGTTTGGTTAACCCCAGAAGCTAACTCTGCCCCTGTACCTACTCCACTAACATGAAGGTATTCTTGAGTAAAAGTCTCACATCTTATGTTGATAACAGAATGGAATACAATGGATATTTTACAAATAGGATTACATCCATTATTTTCATTAGACATTTTGAACAAAGTTGGAGACTTTATTACTAACTTTGCATATATCCCTTATAGGTTAACTTTCCAAAAATAAGCTCTCAGCGTTAAAAAATGGTAAGTTTTACATTATCTATACAGTTCAATTGTATAACTGTGACTGAATGAATGAATATCATCAAATTGGTGTAGAGTATGCGAAATAGTCTGGAAAAGCTAATTAATCAACTATCCAAATTTTATCAGAATTGCTTTCCTATATATGTAAAATTTTAATCTACTTCTATGTTTTAGAAGTTTTATACCTGTATATTCAATTTAAATTACATATAGTATGTACACATATTTATATTTATTTTTCTCTTACTTTCAGTCATATTTTGGCATATTTGTCATTATTAAAAAAAAACACAAATGTTTATCGGAAAGACCAAATAGAAAGTTCAGATAGAAAGTGTACTTTACATTTATACTTCTGTTTTAAGGGACCAGTTAAGAATGAGAACATCATATATTAACTTCATGTAATGATAAATGATGCCAGAATGTTTCTTACATTTAGTTTTAAAGTGAAACCTAGAAATTTTAGTTAGATCTAAACTTAGCTGTGTCTCCTCAGATTCATCGCTTGCTACCATATGCTGTGTTTCTGATCACAATTCTCATAATCTGTGGAGTGGCTACAGATGTCTGCTTTTAAATAAAAACAACGATCAGTTTTCTAAAGAATGGACATGGGCCACATTTCTAATTTCAAGTTGGAAAATTCGTTCCATTTTACAGGTTTATTTTTACACCTGCAAGCTCCTAACAAGATTTGCAATGCCTGACTATTCTAGACAGTTCTTTTTTTTTATCATTTTTCCCATTGCAAGTAATATTTTTCAAAGATCCATCCTGAGGCTATGTTATAAAATTGTTTGCAGTAGTTACTTTCACTCATTTGAGAAAAAATATTTGAGTATAAGTGAGTTTATAATTTCCTCTTTTTGACCATGATTAGATATGAATAATCTCAAGCATTTTCACTCTTTACTTTCAATTATGTGAACCTATCAGGGATTGAAAAGAGTAGATTTTATGTTTTTACATTCATTCCAGACTTTCTTAGAAATCTGATGCTACAGGTTATAGATTTTTATTGAATAATTCAATAATTGTTATTGAATAATTCATGCAATTTATGGATAAAGAAACTAAGGCTCATAAAAATTAAGAGTTGAGTCACAGCACTAGTGAGTCAAAGCTTTAGAGCTGGATCCAGAAATTCCGACCCACTCAATTAAATCGATCATCACCTTTCATTTTTAAAGATGCTGTACTTAGGATTTGGGGAGAGTGTTATCTATCACAGGCATATTTTGCCTTTCCATTTATAGGTTTCCAAACACTTTATAATTATTTGCTGCATTTAACCACTCCCTTGAAGTTTCATTAGACATGAAGCAGTAAAAAAAAAAAAAAAAAAAAAAAAAAATGAGCACGCATGTATATGCATATGTGTTACTCAGCAGTGAATAATGTTATGAACCTTTCCATAGCATAACTCTAAGATTAGAGAATGATCCACATACTCATTTACACATAGAGGTTCAATGGAAATGATATTTCTGGGTGCTGTCATATCCATTTCTAAATACTTTGATTTTGCCTAGTTTTATTCGAATTCTATATAGTAGTTATTTATTAACAATTGATTTAGTATTTCTCTCTCCCTCTCTCTTTCTCTCTCTCCGTCCTGCTCTCTCGCTCTATGTATATCATCTTCTTATTCTTAAATTTTTTTCCAGGGTATATATTTTTCTTGTGGTAATTTCCAATTCACATTTTTTGGTTGTTGAATTAGACACGTAAAATTTGAGTAAAGGGAATATATTAACTGGTCCAAAGTTCTACCCTATAGGACATGTCTGATACTCCAACTCCATGATAAATTAAAAAAATATTTTAGTTTAAATAAAAACAATGTGGTTTCTCTCCAATACTAGGGATATTTTTGATAAAGTATTAAAAATATCATATAGTTGAAAATAAAACAAATACATGACATAATAAATGTTTCCAAAAGTCAAGTTCACACAATTCTTTGTAACTTAAATAAAGTAACATTGGTATAGAAAACTGCTAAATTGATTGGACACATGTGCTTTAGACATTTTATTATCCATTAATTTGTTTAAAAACCAAACGACAGTATTGGCTGTGTGCCAGGTTTTTACTCTATGAAAGTTATACTACCTTTTATTCACATGGAAGAACTCTGAGCATAGTGATCAGTGTTAGCATGACTGCATTGTTATTATAACAAACAGAACTCCTAGTCAGTGCTTTTGCAAGATTTTATTACTTCCTTATTGCTCACTTGCCTTTCTTCCTTATCTAAAGAAATAGAGTCATTTGATTTGTAAATCTGTGATAATCATTATTAACTCACCATCTTCTTAATTGTAGGATTTCTTTTCTATCACAGACTTGTTTTACCCCACTGGTTAGATGGTAGTTTGGAGGACAAAATGAAATTTATTTAATTGTGTCATTTTAAAATCATTGTGTGAGGTTTATTAATAAACTAAGAGGCCATTATGCTCAATACTAATTCATTTGTACTTACCTCCACCTGTGAGATTTAGACTACAGAATCTTATTTACAAGGCCTTTCATTTTATCAGGATGATAATGATAACTATGATGATAAAGATAGATGGGAAGAAAGATTGTTCATATTTAAAATGTAAAAGTATATAAAGGTATGCAATAGTAAGACATTAATTAATTATTAATAATATATCATTATGACAAAATTAGAAATATCCCAGAAATGTAAAAACAATTACCATTAGAAATATATTAATATACTTTTCTCCATATTTAACAGAATAAGAAAATTATGGAGAAAACATATTCAGTAAATTCAATATCTGTTCATGGTAAAACTAAAAAACTAGTTACACATTGAATTTTCTTAAACTCAAGAAAGTTGTAATGCTACATATTATTTTTAATGGTGTCTTTCCTTCAAAATTAGAATCAAGAAAAAGGAAGCTCATTGTCACAGCTTCTATACAATATTAAAACAAGAAATCCTAGTATGTAAGAATTGTAAAGTAAGAAATATACTTCCATATTTGGAAATGATGAGTGAAAGAGGCAAATTATAGGAATTGATCATGAATTTCAGGAATAGTGCTGGATACAAAATACATATATTGAAGACATTGAATTACTATAAACCAACAACTGTTAGAAAATATAATAATAGTAATAACAGTAACTAACAAATAAATTAAGAGAAAATATCATATTCAAGAGTATGGAAATTCCATAATCACTGTAATTTAAAAAAATCTCATAGGCTGTCAAAATGTAATTGATATAAAAAATATAAGGGTCAAGAATACCCAAGATAATTTTGAAGAAAAACAAGGTGGAGATACCAGTTATCTCACTGTAAAAACTATAATCATTTAAGATATTATTAACACAGGGACAGACAAACCAATAGAATATAATAAGAACCTAGAAATTAAACCCATTTAATATGGAAGCCATATCTATGAAAAATGTGGTATTCCATATTGGTGGTAAATAGTATTTTTGCAGCTGTAATTGTAAACGAAAAGAATAAGACTTGGTGTCTGTATTGGTCTGATCTGAAGGTACCCAAAGTATTTAATATTATTTTTAAAATCTATTTTTCTGTTGTTTAATAAAATAAGTAGAAGATTAGAATTATTGGTTTTTTGAAAGTCTTTAAAATTGATAACTAGAACTCATGGCCTTATTTTATGAAATGAGTCATTAATTTTTAAATATTGATTTAATTTTTTAATGACTATAGATACATTCAGGAATTTTACTTTTTATGCAAGTAAGCTAAATTTTGTTTTAGGAAAAATACCTATTAAATCAAAATTTTTGTGATTTTGGAATAAATTTCTAAAATGTTTTATTTTTCTCAGTCTGTCTTTATATCACTTTTGTCATTCATAATATTATTTGTGCCTACTGTCTAGATCAACTTAATTTTTTTCTAGAAGTTTTTTCTATTTTATTAATTTTATAAAGAACTAATTTTTGGCTTCATGTTTCCTCTCCATTCTAGTTTGTTATTTCCTTGCAATTTACTCTTTTTTTTTTCTTCTGATAATAACTTCATTGTACTGAATTTGGGTTCATTCTGTCATATTTATATTTATTTTTTAGTAAAGTTTTCTATATTTTTAGAAATATAATTACTTTAGTAAGATAATTGCCTAAGGATATAAATTTTCCTTGAAGCACAACTTAAGTTTCATTCTACAAATCTTATATTAATATGAAGTGTTTATATTATTTCTTATCTCTATCTTAAATTAAAATATATTTTATGAAATGTAAGTTTAGAATCATATATTTTGAAATACATGAATTTTTTGAAGATATTTTAGGGCTAAATGCTACCTTAATCTATATTTTAGTCATAAGAGGGTGTTCATATGATATAGATTCTTTGATTTTTGTCAATGCTCATTGTATGCAATAGCATATAGTCAAATTTTAGGAATATTTTATCTATGCTTCAAAATATTGTTTATCTTGATTACAGTATTTTTAAAATATTATAAATCTTGTCAATATTGATTTCTTGATCTAGTAAACTGGGAAAATAATTTAAACCTCCAGCTCTGATGGTGAATTTGTCAATATCTCTGTAATTCTCTCAACATTTGCTTTACTAATGTTCATTATCACTAGGTAAATGCATTTCATGATGTTCTGTCTCTCAGATTAATTGTACTTTTTATCATTAATTAAGCTTAATAATTTTTGGTCTCAATGTACATTTTCTCTAATATAATGCAATAATTTTTTAGGTTAGTATTTACTTCATGTAGCTTTTTTTGTTCTTTTGTTTTCAACCTTACTGTTTTCAAGATTGCTTGCTATATTCTTTTATTAGAAAAATCATAATTTTTTTTCTCCCAGTTTGTCAGTCTGAGCTTTGGAACTTTTACATAACATTGATTATAATTCCTCCTAGATTATTTTACATACTTTTATTTTAATTTTGCTCTATATCATGCTTTCTCCATTTTTTTTTTCTTTTTCTAGGTCTTCTTTCGAAATAATATATCTTTAATTCCATTTCTTTCATGTATTATTCTGGCAGTTAAATATTCTATTTTTGTGGTTATTGCTAAGTTTAAAATGCATATAACCCTTAATATTAACATTAGTCAACATCTCTATATTCCCCTCTCAATATGTGGGCCTTGGAATATTTTTATTTATAATCACACCTTTACATTTTATTATATATAGTTCTGTATTTATTCATGCATAATCAGTGTATCCTTTGCCAATGACTGAATTTTTATGTGTCCCCAAAATGTATATATTGAAATCCTAATCCCCAAGGTGATGCTATTAGGAAATGAAAACATTGAAAGGTGATTAAGTTATGAGGACAGAGCCTTTGGGATTGGGGTTACTACCTTTATAAAAGAGACCCCGGGGAACTAGCTCATCCCTTTCACCCTGGGAGGGTACAATGAGAAGGCCCTGGTTATGAAACAGAATAGTCTCTTACCAGACATCAAGTCTATCAGTGCCTAAATCTTAGAATTCCCAGCCTCAAGAACCGTGAGAAGTAGATTTCTGTTGTTTGTAAGCTACTCAGTTTCTGGTAGTTTGTTAAAGCAGTTTAATTGGATTAAGACATCCTCTGAAACACTGATTCTTGTTTTTTTGTTTGTTTGTTTGTTTTATTACAAAGTTGAGACATATAACTTTTCCCACGTGTTTACTAATTTCATTGCTCATATTTCTTCTTGCATTACAGACCTCCTATAGGGGATCATTTCCTTCTTCCTGAAATATATCATTAGAAATTCCTTTAATTATGGCTGGCTTATTATAAGCTTTTTGGTTTGTTTTAAAAATGTCTCTATTTCACTTTTATTGGTAAAAGGTAGTTCAGCTGGGTATAAAAGTACATAATTTTGAAGCTATGTATTCATTTGTATAATTTTCTCCTTTTTGAGGCTAAATAGGTTATTAGTTCTAATTTTTTAAAGAAACTTTTCATTTCACTTTTACTGTTACATAGCCTTTTTATGTTGTGAAGTTTTACTGTTATATGTGTAAATATTTATGTCTTTTCATTTTTCCTGCTTTGGATTTTCAGAACTTCCTAAACCTGAAAAATCATGCCTTTCAATGATTCTGGAAAATTATTAGTCATTATTTTATTTTCTTCTCATGGCACACTAAGTAGAAATGTGCCACATTCCATGTATTTTAACCTCTTTTTCAACACTTTCCATTCCATATTATTTGAATTATATTCTGGGTAATTTCTTCAAATATGTCTTCTACTTCTCTAATTCTCTGTTTTGCTATGTCTAGCTAATCAATTTGACTATTTTTTATTACTTTTCATTTTCACGTCTAGTTGAAGTTTTTACAAATGTATTGATTTTTATTTATATTGTCTTCTTTGCTCAAAATTTACAATATTTTCAAACTATTTAAATACTTCAATAATTTTTATTTTACATTTTGTTTCTGATAATTACATTAACTGAAGCTTTAAATTTAGTGAGGAAGGCATGTCAAAAGCCAAGGTAGGCCAAATGCTGGGCCTCTCATGACAGACAGTTAAATAAGTCGTGAATACCAAGGAAAAGTTCTTAAAGAAAACTAAAAGTGCTAATCCAGTGAACACTTGAATGATAAGAAAGCAAAACAGCTTTATTGTTGATCCGGAGAAAGTTTCAGTGATCTGGATAGAAGATAAAACCAGCCACAACATATATTTAAGCCTAACCCAAATCCAGAGCAATGTCCTAACTCTCTTCAATTCTTTGTAGACTGAGAGAACTGAGGGGAAAATAAATATATATATATATCTTTTTCTTTAAGCCCCGATTTGTGAAACTAACTTAAAATGATCTTATTGGGTGCTCATGAGACTTTGAAAGGACACATCTTGTGATTCTTAAAGCTCTCAAAGATAAAGGTCTATCAAACATGAGTTTCAAATCCAAATGTCAAATAAATGATTTACCATGGAAAGAGGTGAAAGCCTCTCTATATGGTTGCATATAGCCTGTCTGAATGATTCCAGGAAGGGTAGAAAATAAGCAGCAAGGTAAAGATAAGGAATCAAAAATAATTTTGAGTTTATCACACTTGGAAAATGTGAAAACCCAAGTCATTTTTTTTTAACAACAGAAACTTTTGAGCTCAGGGAGTGGGGATGTTAGTCCATTTTGTGTTGCTATAAAGGAAATATCTGAGGCTGGGTAATTTATAAAGAAAAGAGGTTTATTTGGCTCACAGTTCTGCTGACTGTATAAGAACTATGGCACCAGCATCTGCTTCTGGTGAGGGCTTGGGAAGCTTCCAATCAAGGCAGAAGGTAAAGGAGGAACAGATGTGTTACATGGTAAGAAAAGAAGTGAGAGAGAGCAGAGATGAAACACGCTTTAAACAATCAGCTCTTGTGTGAACTAATACAATGAGAAATAACTCATTGCCATGGGGAGGTGCCAAGTCTTTCATGAGAGTTCTTTTCCCATGATCCAAACACCTCTCACCAAGCCCTATCTCCAACACTGAGGATTAAATTTCAACATCAGATTTGGAGGGCCCAAACATCCAAACTGCATCAAGGGGAAATATTAGCTGTCATCAGCTCTAAGAAAGAAAAAAGAGAATGAATTAAATAACAGAATTATGGAAAAGTCTGTTTCTTCTGAAGATTTATAGGACTTATCAAAATTATCTGTGAGGAGTATGCATTTTATAATCAAGGAAAATACTATTTTTACAGTAAAAATTATGATCTTGGTACTTCTGCTTCTGTTACTGGTACTGGACTTGCCCTCTGTCTATAAAAACCTAGAAACTGGACAAAATGTATAAATCCACTGTTTTATGACTTTATAGAAGAAACAACGATGGACTATGATTCCTGAAAGGAGGAAAGAGATGTCATCTCCAGTTTCCTCAGTTTCAGCTTTCTGTCTGAGAGGTTTTGGTTTTTGTTTTTTGTTTTTGTTTTATTTTTTTGTTTTTACTACGGTGCATGGAGAAGGAACATAAGCTAAACATTATGTTCAAATTTAGTTGATATCACAGAGATCAGAAATTGAAGAAACTTAGGGTCTTGACAGCTTGACTTTATCATGCAGACCAGGGAAGAGGAGTGAGCTATGAAAGGAAAGATCTCTATAAATCTACTGATATGTCTTTGATTCTGGCTGAATGTTCAGCGCACATTTGTAAGATGAAATCCATGAAACTGGGCATAGAAAACCTACTGGAAAACTGTCAGCAGAACAATTCCTAGAGATTGTCAGATTGGATAAAAGGCAAGACCCAACTATTTGCGCTCTTTAAGGAACATACTATAATTATAAATATACAAAAAAGCTAAAGTAAAATTATGAGAAAACATATACCATTCAAACACAAATTACAAAAGAGGTGGAGTAGCTATAGAATAAAGAATATTACTGGGTGTAAAGAAGGAAATATCATCATAATAAGAGATAAATTAATTAATACAACATAGAAAAAGTAAATGTTTATGCAGACAAAAATAGAAATTGAAATATATATTATATATATCATCTATATGTATATGCATATATAGCAAATATAGCAAGTAGTATAAAACTAAAGAAAAAATACAAAATTTCATGATTATAATAGATATTTCATCTTTGTTCTCTCTATAACTGACACTACAAGTAGGCAAAAATTGTTAATAATGATATTGAAAACTTTAATTTAAAGAATGTATAAAACAAAGGATTTATAAAACACTACATTCAATAACAGCAGAATCTACACTATGTGTTACCCTACACAAAACAACCATCAACATAGAACATATGCTGAATCACAAAATA
Source organism: Indri indri (assembly GCA_004363605.1). NCBI lineage: Eukaryota > Metazoa > Chordata > Mammalia > Primates > Indriidae > Indri > Indri indri. The sequence continues at coordinate 50,894 of RJWJ010007329.1, forward strand.
ACTCAATAAATTTAAAAAGATTGAAATTATAGAAATAATTTGCTTTGACTATAATAGAATTATGTGAGAAATAACACCTTCAAAAGTTCCCCAAATCTATCTCAATATCAAAATACCCATGGTAGAAGAAGAAATCACAACAAATGTTAGAAAACATTTTGAAATTAAAGATTATGAAAGCACTCCATGTAAAAATTTGTGGGATGAGCTAAAACAATGCTTAAAGAAGAAATTTTAGCCTAAGATGCTTACATTAGAAATGAATAAATGTCTAAATCAGTAATGTAAGATTTTCCCTTAATAAATCAAGGTATGAGAGAAAAAAGTTAATCACAAGGTAAGTAGATGGACATAAATAATGAAGATAAGAGCATAAAGCAATGAACTGGACAATGGAACAATTAGAAAAAATCAATGAAACCAAATGTTAGTTCTTTGAAAAGAACAATAATTGATTAATCTTTAAACTGAGCAAAGAAAGAGAAGATACAAATTACCAATACAGAAATGAAAAAAGTGCTATCCTACAGAATCTATGACTGTTGCAATGATATAGAAGGAATATTATACATAATTAACATTAATAAATTCGACAATGTAAACGGAATAGATAAATTCCTGGAGATATAAAAATTACTAAATTTGCACAATAATAAATAAAAAAATATAGCTACTAACACTAATAAAAAAATTGAACTCCTAATTAAAAAACTTTCCAACAAATGAAACCCTAGAACCACATGATTTCTATCAAATATTAAAGTAGAAAATTATTCCAAGCTTACATAAATGCTTTCAGAAAATAGAGTGTAGAAAATACTTCTCAAGTCAGTTTTGGAGACTAGCATTATTACCTTAAAACAAAAACCAGAAAAGGACATCCATCATGCAAAATTCAGGCAAGGCTATTGGAAGAAAAGGAAACTACAGACCTTATGAATATAGATGCAAAAGTCCACAGAAAAATATTGGCAAATTGAATCAAGAAAAATAATGAAAAATATGTATATCATTTCCAAATGGGTTTCATCCCAATATCTTCCACATTGAAAATTACAATATGTTGCTGAAAGAAATTGAAAAGGACCAGCAATTCCACTCCTAGGCACCTACCCAATAGTTATGAAAACACATACATACACAAAGCCCCATGCACAAATGCTCATAGCAGCATTTTTCATAATAGCTGTACAGTGAAGGCAAACTAAATTTCCATCAACAAATGAATGAATAAACTTTGGTTAATAACACAATGCAACGCTAATCAGAAATTTTAATTGGAGCAATTTGGATACATCACAAAAAAATCATTGTTAGCAAAAAAGGCCAGACCAAAAAAATAAAAACTGCATAATTTTATTCATATGAAATTCTTGAACAGGCATAACTGCTTTACAGTAATAGAAATCAGATGAGTGGTTGCCTAATTCCAGGAATTGGGGAAATTGACTCCAAAGAGTAAGAAGGTTATCCTTTGAGGTGATAAAAGTATTCAATATTTTGATTATGATGAAGTTTACAGATTGATGTACAGATTTGTCAAACCTCATCAATCAGTACACTTAAGTGTATTTTTATGTAAACTATACATCAATCAATTTCACATTAAAATATGAAAACCAATAATGAAATTGGTTCATTTCTTTTTTACTTTGGTAAATTTTTAGAAAATATTTAAGGTTAATTTGTAGAGTAAATAGAAAACTTGTCCATAAGACTCCGCCTTTAAAAAATATGTGAAAGGACTTTTACCATGATTTTATGTAAATAAAATCCTTCAAGATATAATGACCAATAACAAAAAATTGGCTAACTATTAATAAATATTATATTAAAAGTTTTACATTCCAAATTCCTTAATATACCGTTCACTCCCTCAGTTGTAAGCTTTTTCTTTTACATTTGAAATTCTGCCACTAGATGAAATAACTTTTCAAAGGGTATCATCATGATTCCCAATGTTTATAAAGCCTTCACTGGACTTGGCTGTGTAACTGTAAGTAAAATAATCATAAATTCTCACTTACAGGGGAATATTTAGAAAAAAATTAAAAAAATTAAAGTCATTTAGATTTTTCATGGCTTTAGGGAAAACTAACCTAGTTTACAGACTGCTGTTTTAGAAATCGAACATTTAGATGTTTTATGCAGACGATGCATTCTAGAAAAGCATGTAGATGTTTTCTTCTGAAGTTTAAGCCTTTTTAAGGCCTATATGAGGATTCAATATTAATATGCCTGCTTGAAATGTATTTTTATGAAATTACCTGTTGTAGATTTTAAAATATTAAATATTTCTTTACCTATGAAATGCAATACGTTTAAGTAGACAAAAATAATATCGACATATGAGCATCATTAAAACATTTCACATAATTATTCTGAGGAATAGAACCATAAGTTATATCTCGTTATCTTTAGGAGAAAAAATACAGAGTATGTATCTAGTCCAGCAATGCATCTTCTATAAGCCTTCTAAGAAGTTTTAAATATAGTGAACTTAATGAAAATTAACACAATGTGAAACAGCAAAGAGGGAATCATGACCAGCATAAATCGGTGTTCAGTCTAGAAGTTCTAAAAAGATCATATTATAATTTTGAAAACAATTATCTTAAGAGGTCTTAATAACAAAAAGGCAATAAAGCTGTTATGGTCACTCTCAGGAGTGTTCCCCTTCACCTTATTATTGAACTATTAAAATAAAACACCCAAACTGTGCTGTAAACTCCGTGACCTCTCCATCAGTTAACACAAATGCTTTGTCTTCTGAGGCAAGGTCAAAACACCAAGTCAACCAAAGATCAAAAAGGTTTTGTGGCATAAATAACATATATTATGTAATTTTCAAAGAGGTTGTGACCTGACTCAATTATAAATACAATATAAAAATGGATTTTTATTTGCTTTCAAAATATTGTGGATTAGTGTCCATACATTTAATAAAAGCTTTTCAGTTGTAAAAATGAACATTTTTATCTAACTTTGGACCATTGATAAGTATGTTCTATATTTGTACAGATAGTACATCTGCTCACTTCAAAAGTGTTACACATTTGCTGAGAAAAAAGGTCTTAACAATTTAGAGTTCATGGATTTACTAGTCTCACTTATTTTGAGAGGCTTATAAATAAAAAATAAATGATATACTTTCTCTTTTCCTCTGCATGAGATATGCATCACAGTAAGTTTATGCAAAATTGATCACTCTTCAAGCTCAGTTTAAGAAAAAAAAATCTCCATATTTGTTTTTGAGAAATCTGACAACAGTACAATTTCTTTTCAATAGTAAAATATTCAGTTTTGTTTTTATGCTTATATGAGAACTATGAAAATGCAACATCTCATTTATAAAGTGATGTTTAAGATGTTAGATGAGTGAGCAAAAATGAACAAATTGTGCCTAAAGAGTGCTTTTTTATACTCTGAAGTAAAATTAGCTAAAATTGAGATCTCATAAAACTCACCTTTATAAATATTAATATTGTATTTTTTCAGACCACTATTTTGCTTCCTTTTCTCAGATATATCACGCATATTATCATAATAATAATCTAAAAATAGAGTGAAAATTGTCTGGTAAAATGCCTGTAGGCTGGCATTATTGTGACACCATCAAGGATGAAATGCTGAATCAGGGGATATGGGATAGTGTCTTCTAGAAATTAATTCTAGTTGAGACTTTGTGAAACCTTAATCACATAATCCTGACTTACCAAAAATCATTCTTAAGAAAATGTAGTGTTCAGGATAACTTCTGAGAATACGATTTTATGATAACGTGTAAGAAAGCAAAGGCAACAAAATGCACAAGCATTTGCTCTCTGTGAGCCTCAAAAACTTTAATGATGACTGAGGACTGAAAAAGTGATTCGATTCCTTTATCCACCGAGTTTGAGGCCTCTTTTGAAAATGCTGTTTAATTCCAATTGATGTTGTTTTACTCTTACTCATTTGTTCACTGAGAACTACACTGGCAGAAGCAACTTATTTCGTACTTTTAACTGAAAAGCCTACAGTTTCCATTTAGTTGCAAGATCAGGTATAAAGTGACCATAGACCATGAGAAAATATGCTACATATGCTTATTATGTTATTTTAATACTCAGTTTTTTGGGAAAAATAAATTACATAAATTAAGTCCACATATAAACAAGTGATAAACCCAATAAAAATGAAAACGGTAATGTTGTCTAATATTTCTATGAAAAAGGTTTTTTCAGTCTTATAGTGTTTGATCTCAATTACCTCAATTTAACAATTTTACTCATACAATTTTGCAAACAATTACCATTCAGTGGGTTAGTTGACTTCAACGGTTGAGTGTTTTCAAAGTGGCTGCCCCTTTGGAAGACTTTAATAGATTTTTCTTTTCTCAGAGCAGTTTTTCTGTGTAAAGAAAGGGTGAATAACAATTCTTTATTAAGCAGTAGGCTGTCTTTAGCTAAACTGGAATGACTATAAGCTTCTAAAGGGTGAGAAACTCATCTTACACATTTGAATCTTTAATGCCTAGCACAGTAGCTAGTATACAGGGTACTCAATGTGCACTGATTTAATTTTATTAGCTTTTGGGAGAATATTTTGTCTGAAATATAATGCAGTGAAATCTAGCTCCAGCTTTTGTTAGGGGATATGTTATGAAGCAATTTGAAGCCAGCTACATATGGGAAGTGTTTTCTGGTTAGAGGTGCAGTGTTGCAGAGTATGACTTGATGCCTAGTTTATCTTGTTTCATGTAATAGTGGTCTTTATTATATATATATATTGACTTCATTTTTTTATAGGGCTGATTCCTTTCTCCTTTCACAGATATTCTTTGTCTATTTGTATGTAAGTCTTTGAAATTTTTGATCATGTATATCTACATTTTGACTGAGAAGAAAGGTATAAAGAAATAAATACCCGGAAGCATGTGTATGTGCACATAATATGCGTATCATGAATACAAGAATGACCTTATATATGCAATTAGAAATGTTTTTAAACGTGCAGAGAATGATAAAATACATACATAATTATTTATAAAAATTCTATATAACTTTTGCATATAATGTCTCAAATGTTTAGTATTAGTAAATTTCATGCATTGCTAATATAATGAATTGTAAAATAACATATAAAATGCAAATATCCCATTTGAATTCTTATATTTAACTTTTCAATAACATTTCAAAACAAAAGCTTACCTATATCTTCACAAGAAAATAAAGAATAAAGAGAATGTGTATATATCTTCATTTATAACAAAGAGGGAAAGTTTTAAAACCCTAACATAAAACTATCTTTTAAAAATTGGATTTTAATTAGCCAATCTATAGCATAAGGTAAGTACAGTTCTACACTAATTGAAGCACCAGATTTCAAACTTAACTGTATCTAACTAGGAAAGTGTATAAGAATACACATACATACACACAATAATAAAAATATATGTATATATTTACATATATTCACAGGAACATTAACATCATTACAACTGAAAATTTTCATCATATAATTCTACAAGTATATCTAATATTATTTTTAAAATCAAGCAAGACACAATGTTTTACTGGCTACTGTTTCCTCTTTGGATAAGTTTAATATCTACATGTACACAAGAAATAATTAGCCAGGAAAAATTTGCCTTCAACATTTAGATATTTGAAACTGCTATTTTATGGAGTTGCATTTTTTCTGTAAGTTCATCCTATCCTATGTTTAGATATCAAAAAATGGATAGATATCTAACACTCAATTATTACAGTTTCCTCTCAGCTAAAAATACCTCATTTCACAAAAATATATAAATCATTTTTAAGCAATTTTATATAAGGAAATATAATGATATAAAGGCCCTCACTAGCCAGAATTGTCAATGCAACACTTTTCATAGACGACTCTTCAAAAACTTTGGAGCAAAAACAATTCCTCTGACTCTCATTGAGTTAGAAGAGGGGAGAAAAAGACAGAGGAAACAATGTAAAGTATTCTATGTGTAACACTCTTCTATATATTCTATTGTATAATTCTTGGGGTTTTTCACAGTAATAAAGTAAAAAAATAATAAAGTATGTTAGGGTCCTTTGCGGCTTCACAATAAAATGGTCTATTCTTTATCAATCTGACTGCTTTTTGTATGGAATTAGGGAAAATAATCAAATATATGATTTATTGCTAAAAAAAAAAAAAAAGAGAAAACATTGAGGACTTCCAGGTGGTACCAACACTTTCATGCATGTTTGAATGGTCACCTGCTTTCCATCCTTTATAATATTAAAACTAAGTGTATGATTATATTCATTTTCAGTAATACAATATATGTTTAATTGGATAAGGACACTTACAATATCTGATCACCATAGCAACATAGGGTAGAATTCTGGGGAAATTATTTTGAAAATTCCAGGTCATTCACTTATATTGGACTATACCACCGCCCCAAATTTCAGTTCAAAGGTAGAATTTTATTCTGTAATTTTTTTTTTTTTTTAACGAGAGGGGAGAAAACATTCTAAACATAAATTCAATGTTCTCTTAAAATTTTCCCAGCATATTCTAATGCCATTACAGTAAATATTCCCTCAAATAGAAAAGGAAAATATCATGAAGATGTTTTTAAAATTATGGATCCTAAATGATAATAATAAGGTATACTAATGTAACAGATTATTTACTGTGAGAAAGAGAAATACGTTGCTAGCACATGAGACAAGCGTCCTTACCCAGGCAGTGATCTCATCCTATAATGCTCCTTACTTTACTGCAAAGTTTAAATGTTTCCTCTGGAGTGTTAATACTATTGTGGCATCAATTTCTAACAAATATAAAGTACCCTACCTTTAAAAAAAATGGATTAATATAAGGCATAATGCTGAAGTATGTGTCAAGTGTAACCTTTATAACTTTGCTTGTCAGGTTTTTCCATTAGAGACCTCATAAGCAGCCCCTGCATATCAGTCACGGTGTTCCCTGACAGGTTTAACCTTCCCAAGTGGCTGAATACACCATCTTCACTGCAGCCTATTGACCAAGGCAATAAGCCATTCTATATAGTGTATTAAAGTCATTTT
>RJWJ010007330.1:0-58028 GCA_004363605.1 Indri indri
AAAAAATGGAAAATTTAATCTTTAACTCACATCGTGTACCAGAACATGTAATTATAATATCACAGGTTGAATATCCCTTATCTGAATTGCTAGGGACCTGAAGCATTTAGATTTTGGATTTTGGACTATTTGCATAATGCTTACCAGTTGAGCATCCCTGATCCCAAAATTTGAAATCTCAAATGAATGCTCCAATGAATATTTCCTTTCAGCATGACCTTCGAGTGTCCTAATGGTGCTCAAAGTTCTGGATTTTGGAGCATTTTGGATTTTAGGATTAAGGATATTCAACTTGTACTTTTTTCTGATATAAAAATATAATATGCTATCTTATACATATGAAGATCTTGCAAACAGGTACCAATACTGTGTGCTTTTTAAAGTTATTTTTCCACCAACATTATTGTTTTATTTGTACATATGTATCTAAACACTCTGCCCCAGTGTTCTTTCTTATTAAGATCTTAATTTTGTCCAGCAGTGTTCTTTTTTATTAAGATCCTGATTTTGTCCAACTGCCATATGCCCACATATGCTGCCTAGGAATCTGGATTCTATATGCGCTTCCTGGAGACCCAATGACTGGCATACTCAGGGCCTGTGTGTGCCACCCAGGGGCCCAAGCCTGCCTGGGACCTACTGGCACTACCACCAGTGCCCACATGCAGCATCTATGGGCCCAAGTGCTGGCCTGCCTGAGGCCACCATTGCTGCCCTCATGTGCCATCTAGGGGCCTGCGGACCAGCCTGCCTGGGGCCCACTGCTACCACTGCCCGTGCCCTCACACCTGGGCTTGAGGATTGGCTTGCCCAGGCTTGCCACCACTGGTGCCCACCAATGCCAGTGTCCATGTGCAGCCCAGGAGCTGCTGTTGCCATTAGTGTTGCCAGTGCATGCTGCCTGGGCACCTGAGAATTGGCCTGCCTGCCCAGGGTCCACTGGCATCCATGCATGTGCCATTTGGGGGCCCAAGGACAGGCCCACTTAACATCCCTGTCACCAGCAGTTGTGCTACAGCCTCCAAAATAAATGCATCCTAAGCCACTGAGGAATTCTCAGATACTGCTGACAATTATGGCCCAAGAAATCAGATGGAGACCATACTGCTGCTTCTATCTAGAACCAATGCCAAAACACCCTACCCTACTGGTGTTATAGATACATTGACAGGAAAAAGTTTTATGAAAGCTACTCCATAAAATTGGAAGAAGCAATTTTTACAACAGATGTGCAGATATAGCATAGTGACACAAGAAACATGAAAACATGAAAAAGAAAGGAAATATGATACCTCCAGAGGAACACAGTAATTCTCCAATAACGTATCCCAAAGAAAAGGAAGTCTAAAATTCCTGAAAATGAATTCAAAATCATAATCATAAGGAAAGTCAATGATATACAAAAGAGCACAGATACACAATACAAAGAAATCAAGAAAACAAATCATGTCTGAATGAGAAATTCAACAGAGATAGATATCATAAAAAAGAACCAAACAGAAATTTGAGAACTGAGGAATTCAATGAAATAAAAAATACAGTTTAGAGCTTCAGCAATAGACTAGGTCAAGCAGAAGAAAGAATTGTTGAACTTAAAGATAGGTATTTTGAAATAGCCCCGTCAGAAAAAAACAAAACAAAAAAAAAGAATGAAGAAAGCCTACATGACATATGGGAAACCATTCAGTGAACTAATATCTATATTTTGGGTGTGCTGAAAGTAGAATAGATGGGAAAAGGCATAGAGAACCTATTTAATGAAATTGTAGCTAAAAACTTACCATGTCTTGGGAGAGAAGTAGCCATTCAGACATAGGAAGTCCAAAGATTTTCAGATAGATTCAACCCAAAAAGGTCGTCTTTGAGGCATATTATATTCAAACTGTCAAAAGTCAAAAACAAAATTCTAAAAATGGCAAAATAAGTGCATTTGGTCATATATAAGGGAGTCCTCATCAGACTAACTGCAGATTGCTCAGTGGAAACCTTATAGGTCAGGAGAGAATGGGATGATACATTCAAAGTATTGAAAGAACTATCAACCAAGAATACTATACCCAGCAAAGCTATACTTCAGAAGTGACAGAGAAATAAATTCTTTCCCAGACAAGCAAAAACTGAGGAACTTCTTCACCACTAGACTGGTCCTACAAGAATTGCTTAAGGGAGTCCTACATCTGGAAGCATCAAAATGTATCTACTATTGTTAAAACACACAGAAGTATAAAACTCCCTATAGAGCACTTACACAAATGAGAAAGAAAAAGGAATCAAATATCGTCACTACAGAAAACCACCAAACTGCATAAGAGAGGAAGAGAGGAACAAAGGATATACAAAAGCAATCAGATAACAGTCAACAAAATGACAGTAAGAGCTCACCCATCAATAATAACCTTAAATGTAAATGGTTTAAATTCCCCCAGTTAAAAGATATAGTCTGCTGCATGTATAGCAAAACATGACCCAGCATAGCTGCATACAGGAAACTCACTTCACCTGTAAAGACATATATAGACTAAAAGTGAAGGAATGGAAAAAGAGAGTATACGCAAATGGAAACCAACAGTGTGCAGGAATAGCTATACAATCATATCAGTCAAAATAAGCTTCAAATAAAAAACATAAAAAGAAACAAAGCAGTATATAATGATAAAGGGACCAATTCAGCAAGAGGATATAACAATTACATATATATCCAACACTGGAGCACCTATATATATAAAGCCAATATTAACAGAGCTAAGAAAGATAGATAGGCCCCACTACAATAATAAATGGGGACTTCAGCATCTCACTTTCAGCATTGGACACATCATCTAAACAGAAAATCATCAAGGAAACATTGGACTTAAACTTCACCGTAGATCAAATGGACCTAACAGACACTTACAGAATGTTGCATTCATTAGCTGTAGCATGTGCATTCTTCTCTTCAGCACATGAAACATTTTCCAGGGTAGGCCTTGTGTTAGTCCACAGAACATGTCCCACAAATTTTAAAAGATCGAACTCATATCAAGTGTCTTCTTAGCCCACATGGAATAAAACTAGTAATCAATAAAATTAGGAACTATGGAAACTGAACAATACATGGAAATTAAACAACATGCACCTAAGTGACCAAAAGGTCAATGAAGAAATTAAGAAGGAAAATAAAAAGTTACTTGAAACAAATGAAAATGGAAACACAACATAACAAAATCTACCTGAACAGACCAATGTAGCAAGATTGAGTCAGTAATAAACAGTCTCCAATATCCCTGATGAACATAGATGTGAAAATTCTGAACAAAATATTAGCAAAGTGAATCTAACAGCATATCAAAAAGATGAAACACCATGATGGAGTGGGATTTATCTCAAGGATGCATGGATAGTTCAACATGTATAAATCAATAAAGTTTACTCTCTCAGTTTTCTATGAGCTATATTTTTTTCTAGTATTTTAATTCTGTCTCTTTTAATTTCAAAGTATTATGGGGTACAAATAATTTTGGTTACATGAATCACTTTTATAATGCTTGGGTCGTGGTTATAAGAGTGTCCACCACCCAAATATTGTTCATCGTACCTGTTAGGTTTTCTCCCTCCCTCTCGCCTGGTTGATGTCTGTTGAGTTTTACTTCTCTCTGTGCACATATGTGCTCATCGGTTAGTTCCAATTTAGTAGTGAGTATATGAGCTATATTGTTAAATAAACATGGTATGGTATATCAAACATAACACAACTGTGTGTTTTTGGTTAGCACTCTTTAGAGGTAACTTCTTAACCCATCCTAAGTACATTAATTTTTGTAATTGTGTCCTGTATACTATTCAAATGAGCTGTGTTTATTCTTATACCCAATGGTATTGGTTTCCATAGTGTATATAAATTTTATTTTTGTTTTTTCTGTTAAACTTTCAAATATTTACTCTTTTTTCTAGCATAAAAGCCATTAGATTTTCTAGCATAAAAGCCAGCAGTGCCTATCTGAAACAGTTTAGGTCTTGGGATATCTATTATTTTATTATTTTTATAACTGTGTAATTTAGAAGATTAATATCTTTCTTAGCTTCTTTGATGATAGAAGTTCACTTTGTACTTGAATATCTTACCACCCCTAATGTGAATCTATCCTTGGTTTTACAGAAAGAAGAGAAGAGGAAGATTTTGAAGAGAAGAAGGCTATTAAAAAGAAAATTAAAGAACTTAAATTTCTAGATTCTAAAATTGCTCAGAACCTTTGTAAGTATCAAAATGCAATACTATTTAATTATCAGAAGACACCGAAGGTGGTTGCTTTAAATGATTTCATTTTGTTTATGACTTGTTTTTCATTTTATATTATTTTAATTTTATTATTATTTTCTTGATAAATTCAGAGGCAACTCTCTTTTATGCAAATGGGATTAAATGTTTCAAAGTTAAATGCATATTAGAAAATAAAGTTAAGAAAAAGATTTAGAATGAAATCCTATCTCCCTTAACTGAAAAGAGAACCACCCTTTAAAATCCCTCTTTTAAGTATAAAAAGACTTGAGGAATTCAGGTTATCACATCATATTTTTTTAAAAAATTGGTAGTGTGTTACTTCTTTTCTAACTCTGAATCTGTATTACTTGTGATACTTGATCATGTATGAAGGAGGTTAGAATATTGAAGGAAATAAAAGGATGGTGGGTAAAATGAACGCAGTTATCCCATCTGAGCAGTTCAAAACCTTTACTCAAAAATTCTGAGTGAAAATATTTTAGATTTAATTATGTTTATAGGAACTAAATACTTAGTATTGAATTATCTTCCTAACTGAATTACTCTGGGAGAAGAGGGCAAATAGTTTGCTCCTAACTCATTTCTAACTGCCCCTTCAATGCATCAAAGATAGTTCTGCTTAGAGCTGAGATAATATGATCTGTATATGTTACTTTCTGATGGTGAAAGAGGGATATAAATATGTAGAGAATTTAGAGTGACAAAGAGTTAAAATGGTTTTTGGTCTGCCTCTCAATTATTACATGCTTCAAGTGAGCTTTTAGCAAGTGTTGGAATAAAACAATTCTCCATTGAGAGGATAAAAGTCCTTGCTATTGATTAAAGAGGAAATTGTGTTTTAGGTAATATATCCAGAAAGTAAGATTGGAAACGCTTTTATGGAAGTTTTGGAACCCCCTCTCCTTCACACTAACTGTGACAGAGGACCATCCCTTTTCTACAATGTCTGCCTGCCAGGATCCCCAGGGATAGTGTGGAGGCATTGATGCTATTGGCCAGTATTCAGTTTTCTATTTTGGGGCACAGGTGATTGCATATTTCTACCCTTTTCAAGATAGGAATCACCATGTATGTGACTTGCTTGGGCCATTGGAAAAGTGAGTACAAGAGATATCACTTTTAGGTGGAAGCATTCAATTGATGGTAAGAGAAGCAATAGTCTTTTTTCCCTGGCAGAGTGCTGTACATCATCCAGATACAAGGCCTATAATTAACAGAGCCCTGCCTTTCTGATGTGCTATGGACATGTGGTCATAGTTGGAAATAAATTTTTTGTGCTTAGACAACTGAGATTGGGGGGGGGGGTTACATGATTCATAAATTTCAGGTAGTTTTTTCCCCCTTAAAAGAACATTGTCTTGGTTCAGAGCACTGCGTTATTAACTTAGATAATGTCAAAAAGTTCTGTGCTCTGTGCTCTAAAATCGATGATTTTATTTTGAAAAATGTCCATGACCTGCATTACAAATTGCTAGTCTTAACTCTAAAAAGCCTTGTTATGGTTTCTAAAGAGGTTTTATTGTGTTGAATAGAATTCTTTCTGGATGGGTCAGCCATGATAAGTTAGCCTAAATATCCTTCTCAAAGTTGAATAATTAACTTGTTGAACAAAGCTATTTATTTTTTATATTAAAAAATATGTGCTAAATAGGATTTCAAATTTAATTAAAATAGCTAAAAAATACCGATTACCTTTTGGTGCTACTTTGAGATTTGGCCCTTTAATTTTTACTACAACCACACTAAGGCAGGTATTAGCACTGACGTTCTAGGTAGGGAATCTGGCGGGTATAGCAGTTGAGTGACTTGGATAAGGTTGCTCATTTTGAAAATAGCCATTAGATACAAGGTATATCTATTCCTGTTTATAGATAACAAAATCTCATTAGTATCATAGAGAAAGCTCGCTTTTGTCTTTTTTTTTTTTTTTAGCTAGAAGTTATATATCCCATTCATTTAATTGAGAAACATGTTTTAAAATATAAGATCAAAAGATAAAGAATTTATACCATGTCATATTATGATGTAATCCATTTTAGGATTATTCTTACCCTCTCTGATTGTAGCAAGAATTATGATTTAAGCTGTAAGAAGACTTAGTAGCCTGTAATCTTTCCTGTTATTATAGTTTGATTCACAGCTAGTTTTTGTCTATGAAATTCAGAGATTCTGAATTCTGAGAAGAGTTTTATTTTAGATAGTGAGAACTGTTTTTGAATGAGATAAATGGGAGTAAAATGGTGGTCAGTAGTAGAATACTGATAATAAATTTGAGAGATTCACTTCTAAAGTTTATTGAAGAGAGAAATTGTGGGTCTGTACTAGATAATTTCTTAGGTTTTTCTTAACTGAAATACCCTATAGAATTTTCAGGAAACATTCTATAGAATTCTATAAGTCATTAATTTATTTTCCTACTTATTTAAAGGTGGGTGGTATACATTTCCTATATTTTGAGTTCATGAAGGTTTTGGCACAGACTCTGGGCCCATCATTAAAGATAGAATTACAGGCATTCTAGGATCAAGAGAATGCTCAGGAGTTTTGCAAGATTCATGTGTTTTACCAGATTTGTTTTCATTAGCTATTAGAGCTGTTAAGGGAAGGAAACCTGGAATCTACAAATTATCATAAAGTTTTAAATATTTATAGATTTCCTTGCAGAAAACAAGCGTGACTCATTCCAAAATCTGTGCACTTTATACCTGTTAACTGAACTCAAAACTTACTATTAGGATCTATATAATCACCTTTTGAAGGATAAGATGTATGTTAGTAAAAAGATTCATTTTAATGGGTCTTTTGGAGGCTTTAACTGAGCACCTCTTATTTTATTCTTGGTAACTTTTAAGTATTTAAAAAATAAAGTCTATACTTCTGAATTGTCTCTTAGGCATCAGGTCATTTTCAACTCTTTTGTAATTTTTTTGCCCTAATCATAGCAAATGCTTTCCAAAGGACAATTTATTCATAAGCTATAAAAATCCCCTTCTTTGATCCATTATAAATATGTGTTTAATATTATATGCTACTTTAATTATAGAATAATACCTGAAAGTAGTGAGTAAATGACAAATACAGGAGAAAGTAAAAGGATGTCATCTCTATGCAAAGCAAATTCTCCTAGTATTATAACATTGTATCTTTCCTGTTTTTCATGTATTTATTATATGCTATTATATATTTTTGTTATGTAATTTATTTATTCATCTCATTTATTATTTACTTACATAATTGTGTAAGTGGGATCATGCAGTTTTTTAATCTGTAAAGTCAGTGAGTCTGCAATACCACCCTCACTTCTGTCTGATACTGTTCGCAAGTTCGGCATCTCCAAAATTATTCTCACATTTGGTAATTTGTAAAAAGGACTTATAGGACTTGCTGAAGCTGTTTTACTTTTGATTATCATTTATTACAGCAACATAGTAGATTATAATCAGTCAAGTGAAAAGGTGTATGGGCTGAGTCTAGGAGAGTTCCAAGTATGAACTTTCCAGTTTTTCTGTCCCAGTGAACTTGTTGGTAGCACCAACTTCTCCCAGAAGAGACTGTCCTTTACCCATTGTGTGTTCATGGCACCTTTGTCCAAAACGAGTTGGCTGTAAATTTGTGGATTTATTTTTGGGCTTTCTATTCTGTTCTATGTTTTTGTTTTTATGCCAGTACCATGCTGTTTTAGTTACTATAGTTGTGTAGCATATTTTGAAGTCAGGTAGTGTGATGCCTCCAACTCTGCTTTTTCCTCAAAGTTGCTTTAGCTATTCGAGGTATTTTGTGTTTCCATGTGCATTTTAAGATTCTTTTTTTTCTATTTCTGTGAAGAGTGTCATTGATATTTTGATAGACATTGTATCGAATTTGTAGATTGATTTGGGAGGTATGGATATTTTTCCAATCTATAAACATGAGATCTTTCCATTTATTGTGTCATCTTCAATTTCATTCATCAATGTTTTACAGTTTTCATATATGGAGATCATTCACCTCTTGGCTTAAATTTGTTCCTAGGTATTTTCTTATTTTTTTGGTAGCTATTTTAAATGGGATTTTTTTCTTGATTTCTTATTCAAATAGTTTGGTATTAGTATATAGAAATGTTAATAATTTTTGTGTGCTGATTTTTGTACCCTGCAACTTTACCAAATTTATTTATTGTATCTAATGGTTTCATGGTAGACTCTTTAGGATCATGTTTTCTGCAAACAGGGACAATTTAACTTCTTCTTTCCAATATGGATGCCTTTTATTTTTTTCTCTTGCCTAATTGCCTTAGATAGGACTTTCAACCTTTCCCTATTCAGTATGTTAGCTGTGGGTTTGTCATGTGTGGCCTTTATTGTGTTTAGGTACATTTCTTCTATCACTAATTTGTTGAGAATTTTTATCATGAAGAAATGATGAATTTTGTCAAATGCTTTTAGTATATATTGAAATGAATACATGGTTTTCTTCTTGATGCTGTTAGTGTGATGTATCAAGTTTATTTATTTGCATATTTTAAACCATCTTTGCATCCCTGCATGAATCCCACTTGATCATGGTGAATGAATTATCTCTTTGATGTAGTGTTGAATTATGTTTGTTGAGCATTTTTGCATCTATGTTCATCAGGGATATTGGCCTATAGTTTTCTTTTTTGTTGTATTTTTGTTTGGTTTTGTAACAGGGTAATGCTGGCCTTCTAGAATGAATTTGGCAATACCTTCCACTCTTCAGTTTTTTTGGAATAGGTTGAGAAGAATTGGTATTAGTCCTTCTTCAGATATTTGGTAGAAATAAGCAGTGAAACCATTAGGTCCTTGACTTTTATTTGTTGGGAGACTATTGTTGATTCAATTTCTTTTCCAGTTATTGGTCTTTTCATGGTTTTATATTATTTTATAATTCAATTTCAGTAGGTTATATGTTCTAAGAATTCATCCATTTCTTCTAGGTTATCAATTTATTGAAGTACAGTTATTCACAGCAGTCTTTTATGATCCTTTGTATTTTTGTGGTGTCGGTTGTAATGTCCCCTTTTTCATCTCATTTTATTTGAATCTTCTCTCTTTTTTTCTTGGTTTCAATAAAGGTTTGTTGATTTTGTTTCTTTTCAAAAACAACTTTTTGTTTTTTTCTTCTGTATTGTTTTTCTAGTCTCTATTTCATTTGTTTCTGCTCTGATCTTTATTTCCTTATAATAATTTTGGGTTGAGTTCCTGTTTTTCTAATTTCATGAAGTGCAATGTTAGGTTATTTGAAATTTGTTTCTTTTTTCTATGTAGGTGTTTCTTGCTATAAAATTCCCACTTAGAAATACTTTTACTGTATCTCGTAGATTTTGGTATGTTGTTTTTCTATTTTCATTTTTTAAAAGAAGCTTTTAAATTTCCCTCTTAATTTCTTCATTGACTCATTGATTATTTAGGAGCATGTTGTTTAATTTTCATGTACTTATAAAGCTTTCGATGTTTTTCCCATTATTGATTTCTAGTTTTATACTATTGTGGTCAGAAAATACACTTGATATGATTTCTGTCTTGTTAAATTTGTTAAGAGTTGTTTTTTGGCCTAACATGATCTAGCTTCAAATGTTCTATATGTATTAATAGTTGAGAAAAACGTGTATTCTGACTTTGATGGAATTTTCTGTATGTATCTGTTGGATTATTTGACCTATAGTACATCTTAAATCTAATATTTCATAGTTGAGTTTTTGGTCTGGTTGATCTGTCTGTTGCTGAAAGTGGGGTGTTGAAGTCTCTTACAATTATTGTATTTTAGTCTATCTCTCCCTTTAGATCTATTAATGTTTGCTTTATATATATGCTTTGCTGTTGGTTTCATATACAATTGTTATATGCTCTTGCTGAATTTACCACTTTATCATTATATAATGTCCTGTTTTGTCTTCCTTTACAGTTTTTGATTTGAAGTATATTTTATCTGATTGAAGTAATAGCTACATCTGTTCTCTTTTGGTTCTTATTTGCAATGAATATGCTTTTTCTTTTACCTTTCAGTTTATATGTGTCCTTACAGGTGAAGTGAGTCTTTAGTAAACAGCATATAATTGGATTTTGGTGTTTTATCCATTTAGCTTGTTTATGACTTTTAATTGGAGAATTTAATTAATGTACATTTAAAATAATTATTAGTAGTGAAGAACTCATTACTGTCATTTTGTCAGTTGTTTTTTAGTTGTTTTGTATATCTTTTTCTCCTTTTTTCCTTCTAACTGTCTTCCCTTATGCTTAAATGGTTTTTCTCTAGTGGTATATTTTGATTCCTTTCTTTTGATTTTTAGCATTTTAGTGTAGGTTTCTTTCTGTGTGGTTAACATGAGGCTAACTAAAACCATCTTCTAGTTATTATAGGTTATTTTAAGCTTATAACAGCTTAACCACACACACACATGCACACACACACAGACTCTATATTTTACTCTCCCCTTCACATTTTGGATTTTTGACAATGGAATTTACATCTTTTTGTCTTGCATATCCTTTAACAAATAATTATATTTACTATTAATAGTTCTGTTCTCTAACCTTAATACTAAAGATGTAGGTGAGTTAAATACCATTACATTGCACTATTAGAGTATTCAGGATTTGGCTGTGTACTTACTTGTACTAGCGGGCTTTATACTGTCAGATATTTTTGTGTTACTCATTAGTGTCCTTTTTATTTCCAGCTCAAAATGTTATTTATCAATTCTTGTAAGGCAGGACTCACAGTAATAGACTTAATTTGCTTTGTTTTGGAAAGTCTTTATCTTTCCTTGATTTGTGTGAAGAACAGCTTTTTTTTTTGGATATGTCCTCCCAGTCTCTCTTGGCCTGTAAGATTTCTACTGAGAAGCCTGCTGTTAGGCATCATGGAGTGGTCTTATATGTTATTCGCTTCTTTTCCCTTGTTGCTTTCAGGATCCTCTGTTTGTCTTTGATCTTTGACAGTTTGAGTATAATATGTCATTGGCTAGATTTATTTCGATTTAGTCTTGTTAGAGATCTTTTACCTCTCTATGCCTGGATATTTATATCTTTTTCAAGGTTTAGAAAGTTTAGCGCTCTTATTCCTTTAAATAAACCTTCTACCCCATTATCTACTCCCTTGAACCCCTGTGACATGTACTTTTGCTCTTTTCATGTTGCCCCATAAATCCTGTAAGCTTTCGTTATTCCTTTTCATTCTTTCTTTTTTATTCTCTTATTAATAATATTTCCAAGTAACCTGTATTTGAGTTTACAAATTCTTTTTTATGCTTGATCAATTCTGCTATTGATGTTCTCTTTTTTACTTTTCATTTCATTTATTGTATTTTTAGCTCCAGGATTTCTGTTTAATTTTTTAAAAATTATTATCTCTGATACATTTCTGAATTTTTTCATATTTTCTTGAAGTTCACTGAGCTTTCTTAAAACTGCTACTTTGGATTCTTTTTTAGACAGTTTCTACGTATCCATCTCTAACATAAGTCACTGGCACCTCATTTATCCCTTTAGTGTTATCTTTTTTCCCTGATTATTCTTGATCATTGTGGTCATGTATTGGTGTCTGCACATTGAAGAAGTAGATATTTATTTTTGTCTTTGCAATCTGGCTTTGTTTGTCAACATCTTTCAACACTAAGTCTATGTAGAGTTTCTTAGCATACTGTCTGGTGTGGATTACTTCTGCCACTTGAGTGTTATGGGGTATGCTATGCCCAGGGATGCCATTTTTTTTTTTTTGAAACCCAAGAACACCATTTAATTTTGCACAAAATCTCTCAACTTGACATAACATAAATGTTAGACACCCCACATTACCAAAAAGCCCCTCACCAAGTGAAAACAAGAGTGGTGTCCATCCATCTTCACTACAGACAGTATCCCATGCAGCTAGTTTTTTCATGGGTCTCATATCAAAGGAACGATTACCCTGGCCTGGGGGAGGGTCTTCTTTTCTTGACCAAGGCCTTCAAGCCACAGAGCAGCCACAGCAGCACATAGTCTTCTGGTGCTTCCCACCTTGCCCTGCCACGGCCTCCTTTGCTGTGGCTTCCTGGACCCTCTGGATCTCATGAATGAACAGGGAAAAGGCCTCTTCCACACTTTGCTGTGTCTTGGCTGAGGTCTCCGTGAAGGTTGCCCCCCAGCTCTGGGCAAGGACTACAACAGCAGCATGAGCAACTCCAGCGGTGGTCACAAGGTCAATTTGTTTCCCACAAGGATGAGGGGTGAGGGTCCCAGGCAGCACAGCATAGGTTGCTGTTTTGTGGCTCCCGATTCTGACCCAGCATCAGACTGGAATCTTGTGGTTCCTAATACTGGTGCAGCACTGCATGGCATGCAAAAGCCCATGGCTCTGTGGCTTGACTACTGCTGAGTTTTGTTTGTAACCCAGGATGGCTTCTGTCAGGTAACAATAATGTGGACCAGAACTCAAATCTTTCTCATATCACCCATTGGATCCTGTCTGGTATTTACATGGATATAGTGGCTCAGATATGTGTACTTATCTGGACTCTGGGTCCACGACAGTTTTACTATGTCAGGTTTGTTGTTAGGGACAAAGAAAATGTTCTACACTCATTTCCCTCTCTTTTCCCCAATTGGACAGTATTTCTCTTGAAGCTGTGCTGCCTGGGTTTGTGGGAGGGGATAATGTGGGTAACGTAAAACTGGTTTTTTGTGGTTTTTTTGTATCGTCAATGTATCATTCTGCAGTATTATGTTATAATCAATTATTGTGCTGTCTCACCTGGTTTCCTCAGTGCTCATGAAGGCATTTTTCCAAGTGAATAGTTGTTCAAATTGATATTTCTGTGGAGGGTAGGAGGACAATCACTGGAGAGTTTTACTTTGTGATCTTCAGTTATTTCATTTTTTTGCTTTCCAGTGTCTACTGTGGAGTTATCCTTTGTAATTCCATAAATCTTTATGTATTCTTACATCATTTAAATATTTTGTTTCATCTTGTTCTTGGGATATATAGGATTATAGACATCCATAGTTCTAGCGTAATTATCCAATATTTATGACTTCTTAGATTTGGATATGTGTGAATGAAACTGGTAATATGAACACAGATGGTGCCCTTGTTTTTCTGTAGGTGATACATGATATCTTCAAGAATCAGGAGTAGGAATACAACCTTAGTCCAAGAAAGAAGCAGATCTTGTTTCCTGAGATTTATGAAAAATAGTGTTTCATTCAGTATCCACTGGGGTTTCATTCCAGGACCCCTCACGGACACCAAAATCTATGGGTGCCCAAGTTTCGTACAGTTGGCCTTTCATATCTGTGGGTTCTATGTTTATTGTGTGGATTAAAACCACTGTGGATCAAATCTTTCTGCGGTTGGTTGAATCTGAGGATGTAGAATCCACAGATATAGAGAGCTGAATGCAGTATCTTTGTGCAGAAATACCTACAGGCCAAATAACATAGGCTTTCAATAAATAAGGTAATGCAGTATTGGTTTGCAGGTATTAATTATGTTCATAAAGTGACATCTTTTTTTTTTTATTTCAGCATATTATGGGGGTACAGATGATTAGGTTACATATGATGCCCTTGCCCTGCCTCCCCCCCAAGTCCGAGCTTCAAGTGTGTCCATTCCCCCAGAGGTGCGCATCGCACTCATTGTTTGTGCATATGCCCTTCCCCTCCTCCCCGCTCCCAGTGACATCTGCTTGAACATAGAAATGTAATGGTAGAATAAGAGGGAAGGTAGCAAAAGCATTATATCTGAAGTTGTGAAAACATCTTTCCAGACCTCAATAACTTTTGAGATCATTATGTTATAATAGTACTTATCTGAGGTATCAAAAAAAAATGTAGATAATGTTTGGAATTCTCAGTAATAACATTATCCTATCTAACTCATTTGAATAATTTTCCATGAAAATTTGTTTTCTTTAATTGACTATTTTAAGCTTTAGTTACAGGTAAAGGTTATTTCTCTATCATTCTAGAGTATTTCATAATAGTGAAGTGCTATTACTTGTGAAAGTGTTAATGTACTGCTTAGTAGTTTTCTTAAAATATTTTTTTCCGAACTATTTAGGAGGGCTGAAAGATATTATAAGAGCCAATTTTACATATGTTTAGACAAATATTACATGCACATACTGGGGTTTCATCATTCTTTTCATAGCAATGTCATGTTTTTATAGTTTTCTAACTTATTTCAATTTTTTTAATCACATAAAAATTAGCACCATTCCTATAGTAGGCAAATATCTAAGCATTTAAAATCAACCTTGGATCCAGCATAATAACACAAGATTAAGACTGTAGAAGAGTATAAAATGCTAATTAAAGTTCTCTCTATAATAAGTGTTAAATGCTTAAAGTCTCTTGTTTTATGAATTTATTTTTAATCTTATAAATAAAACTGTATTTTAAGTTCTTTTTCCTACCTTATGCATTATGAGCCTTTTTTTTCCCCCTCTCTCTCAGCAATCTTCCTGAGCTCTTTTCGGGTGCCATATGAGGAAATCAAAATGATGATATTGGAAGTAGATGAAACTCAGTTGGCAGAGTCTATGATTCAGGTAAACAAACAGGCACAGCTTAAATTCCAATATTTTATTGCAAGCTTCTCATTAAATAGAAGTCTGTAAGTGAAGCAAAATTCTTAACCCAAATCATTCAACTGGAAAATCATTGCTGCATAATTAGTTTTAACATGACTTCTGCATTGCCAGGAGAGAAAACTGCATCTCCTCCTAACTGCAAACTATATATAATGCTACTAAAATGATTACATTTCAAATATTTTAAGTGACTGTTTCTGAAAAGCAAATTGTTTAATTTTACATTTTTGTTTTTGTTACAGTTTAGACTTAGCAATGTGTTAATTTAAATTTGTTTCTTCATCCCTTTTAGAATTTGTTTTTCTTAGGCTTATAAAGTTATATGATTTGGTACAGAAGATTGAGAGAGTTTTCTTTTCATTTAGACTTACCTTTATTAACAACCTTACTGGAGTCATTTGTGCTCCTGTGAGTACTAGAGTTTGTTTACACAGTATTCTGGATTTATTCAGAATTTAGACTATTTTTAAAAAGGTTTTTACCCATAAAATTTTTTAATGAATTTCATATTTTTAATGGTGTCAAAGTTACTTGCTGAATTCCACATGAAGGATCAATAATGTATATCTTGATAGAATTTAAAGTTGTATAATCAAAACACAAATTATAAGAGAGTATATTCAGTTTACCATCTCTTGTTCCGATAATGTCTATACTTAGAAAAATGATTTTTTACCAATTAAAAGAAACCAGATAGTGTCAACAAGCAATTAAAATTATTTTAGACATTTTAATCCATTAATAAATGAGATCTTTATAAGTTCTAAGCTTTTCCTTTCCTTTCTAAATGTGGTGGTAATATAATTTTATTAGTGATTTGTGGTGTGAGTCTCTTATACTCGTAAACTACTTAATTGAACAACTCTTCTGTAAGCATATTTTTTTTTTTTTTTTTGGTACCTGTTTCGGATTTTCACTTTTATTCTTGTTGATTGTGCATCTGACTTCTTGCTGGAAGTAGATTCCAAGTTCCTTAAAGAAAATTTTTATTACTTGATACATGTTTGTCTTTCTTACAATGAATTTGTTAAATATTTACTAAGGAGCTTTTAGCTTGATTACATCAATGTTTAGATGATCATGTGGATTTTCTTGTCTATATATGGAAAAAAAAATGATTTGCTCTTTAAAATTCATGTCCAAAGCACATTCAGCTTCATATATTTCTTAATGTATCAATTTTCTATTGCTACTATTACCATTCATCACAAACTCAGTGGTTTCAGTTATCTTACATTTCTGTAGAATAAAAGTGTAGCATTGATCTTACTGTACTAAAGTCAACATGTTGGCAGAAAGGGCTGCGTTCTTCCTGTAGGCTCTGGGAAGAATCCATTTCATTGTCTTCTCCAGCTTCTCATGGCTGCCTACATCCTGTGGCTGGTGAACCTCTTCCCTCCTCTTCCAAGCTGACAGTGTTGCATCGTTCTGTTCCTTTCTCTCATCATCACATCTCCTCACTCTATTGTTCTTGTCTTCTAATTTTAAGGAATTTTTTATTACGTTTGGCATACGCAGATAATCCAAGATAATCACCCTAATTTAAGGTCAGCTGACAGCAACCTTCCTTTCATCTGTAACTTTAATTCCCTTGTTCTGTAACCTACTGTTGTCACAGTTTTGGGGATTAGACGTGCACATCTTTAGGGACAGTTGTCATTTTTCTGCCTACCATACTTAACTAAATATTAAACTAGTCTTATGAATTTAAAACCTAAAAATTTATTCTGATCATATATAAGTTTTTCACATATTCATTAAAAAAGAACTTTCTGCTATTTGAACTCCTATTTTAAATCTTTAAAGTATGTTCCCAATTTTAATGTGAAGAACTTTCTGTTTTGAACAGGGCATGGAAACAGAGCATTAATTTGGTTGGCTTTGTTCACTGTTGTTAATTTTATTTTGGCATATCTAGTTTTTTATTCATATGTAACAAGTAGTCATCAGTATATCATTTTATGCCATTTTTCTACATTTTTTACCTATTTATCTTTGCCACATCAGTCTTTTATTAATTAATCCATTTTGCAGATATTTTATTGTACCTATCATGTTCAGGGCACTCCGTATGGCTCAATCAGAGGTAGACTTCACCTTCTTGGAATTTATAGTTTGGTGAGGTAAATGACATTTCCGTACATAATTATAATACAAGACGAGCAAAGTTTTATTGAGATTGGTTTAGAACTAGAGAATGTATAGGGGGAGTGAGCTGTGTGTGTGTGTGTGTGTGTGTGTGTGTGTGTGTGTGTGTGAAGGCAAGAGTATTTAAAGGTTGAATAGGTGTAGATATAGAAAAGGGCAGGGGAATTGTAGGGGAAACATCACGAAGGGCAGTTGTTCTGGCAGTAATAATACTGTGGGCTGTGAGGGAAAAGATGGGTATGTGTGGATATCGGCAGAATTTAACTTAACAGGAGCTTAAGATTTGTAAAGGGTATAGGAAATTTGGGTAAGGGGAAAGACAAAGAAGGTTGGATCTGCACACTTGCAATCTTAATAGTATTTCTAGAATAAGATACAAAATTGATAAAGTAAAAAATTTTAAATTTCTGATGAAAAATTAAAATCTAGTTATATATTAACTAAAAATATTCGAGGGGATTTGTTGGTCATCTAAAAGGATCCTGAAGAAATTCAGAGGCCCAATATAATATTATAAATAACTCACACAATCCAGCTGTCAACTAAAATGGTTAAGGGAAAATAATCATGTCTTTTGGTCTTAGGCAATTCCACTAAGAGAAATTTTTATTTATGTGGGAAAATCATATGCTTTTATTGTTTTTATTTAGTTTGGTAGTATTAATAGTGAAGACTTTTTCTAGGGATGATCTTAAATTGCTACTTTTTTGTTTTGTTTGTTTTGTTTTTGGCCAGTCAACCAACTTTTTATCCAAAGGTACACAGTGAGTCAATAACTTGTTCTTTGATCTAACTGCTTTTGGTGTATTACCTTCTCTAGCAATGTTTTCAACTACTAACACTTATGTTGGACTTCCTCCCATTAAATATATAGCATGATGTATGCTTACTTATAATTTGTACTTTGCGCTTGTACAGAATTTACTGACGTTATAATTTGGAATTTTGAGCACCAACCACTCTTTTTTTTCCTTAATTTTAAAATCAATACACTAACTTCTTATAACACTATTATGGTTGATTATATTTTGATACAGAGAATCCATATAGACTTTGTCCAAGGGATTGTTTCATCACGTGAGTTCCGTCAGGAAGGCATAAATACGTGTATTCCCTTGATCTTTCTTCGAGTCGTTGTCTATTTAAGTGTGTGGCTTGGGAAGGCTGTGCATGGGCAACAAGACAGAGCAGCCAAACAAGCCTGTGGTTTCTGGACTGCAGATGATGTGGGCCAGGGCTTTTACAGCCATGTGCACTTAAGTTCCTAAAGGTTCTGTTTAAATGCTTTTTATCTGCAAGGTATCATCATGTGTCTTCGGTGCCTTTTTAAATTTTTCTATCACATCAGAAAAGTTACTCTGTCTTTGTTTTAGAGACAACTTCAGATTTTTATTATTAAAACTGTATTCCTACTGGTTAAATCTTGAAAGCACTGCCATTAAAATTCCCTTGATTTCTTTTCTCTTCTTTCCCTTGCCTTTTAGTAGCAATATGGTGATTTCTTTTATCCCCCTGAGTGAAGTGTTAAAATATGTTTAGCTTTGCCTGAAATTTCTGACATTTAATTCCCTAAAGCTGAAATGAAATGGATCACATTTATCCAGGTGAGAAAGCTGTTCCTTTGGTATAGGTTGAGTTCTCTTTCTCAATTATATAGCTAATCAAATAAACATTCAGTAGTGCTTGATTTGAATATATAATAACTCTGGGATGGAGAAAAGGAAAACTGACTGTTTTCAATATGCAGGGAGTGTTGCTTAAGACTTAGTACAAGGGAGGTTACCTAGAAATAAAACTGAAGATTAACTTCACTGGTTTCCTTTGCATAGTTTATAAATTAATTTCTTTTGAATTCGAGAAGATGTTTAGTGAAAATATTTTCTTTTGGTTTTAATTTTTAGAATTTAATAAAGCATCTTCCTGACCAAAAGCAATTGAATTCATTGTCTCAATTCAAGAGTGAATATAACAACTTATGTGAACCCGAGCAGTTTGCTGTTGTGGTAAGTACTGAGTCTCAGAGAGGATTTTTACACTGTGCAAAATAGGAGAAAGAAAATAGAATGTTAAGCTTTTTTACATCATTAAATGTATGTGAATAATCACATACATTTACTGTCCATCTTGCTTTTTTTTAACCTAAGGATATTCATGAGAAATTATCTTGATTTAAATTATATATTGAAACTCTGGCCTTAAATGAAATTCAAGAGGCTTTTGAAACGTGTATATATAACTTTTTATGTTCTCTATTTAATGTCAGATGTAAAATGAAAACTGCATTCCTTATGAATAGAGAGTACATTTGTGATTTATTCTAGAGCTATGTATTCCATCATATTGTAAGCTTCAATGTCTTTCTCTGATCACTCATTTGAGTTCATCTCATAGTTTAGACTATGAAATTAGGAATATAGTTTTTTTCTTGGCAATGATGGTAAAAAATGAGTTCATTTAAAAAAAATCTTCGAGGCATCTTGATGATCATCCTGTTCCAGCCTCCTATTTTATAGAATCTGGGGTCTAAAAAGGGGGAAAGACACACTAGTGGTATATATTAGCTGTATTGCAACTTAAAATTAAAATTTTTGTTAAGCTTTCTTTGTTTTTTTCTCCTACCATTAAATTATCATTTCTAAGTATGTTATACTTGGTCATCATAACAATACTTTAAAGTACTATTGTTTTTCTTATAAGATTGTTTATTTTTTTCCCTTTCATTTTTAGTTATATTTACCAATTTTCGGGGCCAGGATGAAAGTATATGTGATACAATTTAAAAATTCAGGTTAGCTAACTTAACAGCTATGTCTGCACCCCATATTTGGAATGTTGTAGCCATTTACTCTTAAATTCCTTCCTGTCTCTTCATAAACCCACTCTACTTATCCCCGCTTCCCCCAAAGTTCAAAAAACTCCAAGTAGAACAGAAAAAGCAGAGCTTTTCCTTGTTCACAGTCTTACAATTTTTATTATAAAACTTTTAAACTCATTGTCTTTAAAAGAAAAGACTTTTACTTAACTCAATTCTCCAGGGTATTTTTTTTTCTCCCTCACCTTTTTTTTCCTCCCCCGTATTTCCTTGTTTGCTTTATTTTCTATTATTGGTCACTTTGTCATACTGTTGATCCCTATTTAGTACTCTGCTTGCCATGTCTTCCATATGAGAATAGGTAAATAAAGGAGAATTGGCATTAAAATTTTAATCGCAGACTAGAATATTTATTTTTGCCTGTCTTTTTTTGACTCTTGAATTAAAATAATATGTAAAAATGTAATGTCGAAATATTTCTCAAGTACATTAAATCTGAAACATATGCAAGGTTATATGAAAATATCTATTAACAAGTAACCTTTTATGTTGCATATCATCATAGTAAAGATTTAAAACTATTCCTGTGTTCTAATGATTCACAGAAGACCGAGCTCAAATTTGGAGATATTTTAGGTTTATTTAAAATATCCAAGTTATGCCCTCTTTAGAAAATCTAGAATTTATACCGAAGAGCTACGATTTATAGGCAGTGTACTTTTAGGAGTCAGAAAGTTGTAACAAATATATTCCCAGATACCTGTGCTAGAGGTTATGATTTTGATTTTAACACACAGATGAACCCACTTCCCTTTTAGGACATGTCAACTGAAACTTCACCTGGAATCTGGACATTCTGTGCCAGGTCATACATGTGTACACATGAAATATAATTTAGAAAAGAGAAATGCTATTGAAAAATATCACCTAGGGGCAATATGAAAAATGCTTAGTCATCTGTCGATTATAAATACTCTTGAATGCATTTTGTTAAGTTCTGGTTTCTGTGCTACTAACATTTTAAAAGGTAATTGTATTTGGTCGAAAAAGAATGAAAGTTGAAAAAAAAATGAGATTTTGTTATATTTTTCCTTTGTCTAATAGTAATGTTCTTCAGTTTCACTTTTTTCCATTTCAATTTTTCATCATTCTAATCTGGCTCCCACTGTTTCCCAACCCCTATCTCCCAAAAAGAAAAGGGAAACTTGCTTAAAGCACCCAGCGCCCTTGATGATTAACCAAGAAAATGTTGAACAAAGAGTGTGACACAGTGTGGGATGCCTGAAATTTTCTGTTCTCCTTTCTCGATTAAAACCTCAATTTTAATTTTTCTAATTCATTAAAGAGTGATACGTTTTCAATTTATCAACATTATATCAATAGTATAGTAATTGGATTTTAGGAAGTTGATTATAATTACTATATATATTTCTAAAAGATTTCCATACTTTCATTTTTAAAGTCAGAAACTTTTTGAAGTTACGTTTGTTTCAAAGATGGACAATTAACTTGAGGTAAGCTAAACTGCAGATTTCTAGGAGACTTTTATCTTGCCTTAAAAACTCATTTACTGTTTTACTTAGCATAGATTTAAAGTACCTTAATAAGAAATAATCAAGGATTGGGTTAGCTTTAGTTCCTTCCCACCTGTGAATAGGGCCAATGCTTGACTTTGCATTTGTTTTTCACCATAGATAAAATTGCACTTAGCTTTGTGTCATCTTTAGGTTGTGTAGACTGACGATGTGATTTCTGGCATTTTCATTTTAACAAAAATCAGTTATAACTGATTTTAACAGATACAGTCATGTTACCTGCCAGTCAGTTTAACATTTTTTTTTTATCCAGTTATGTAAATTCATTAATTTGGTTCCTATGAATTACAAATTCCTCAGAAAGGCATGTTTTGCTTAAATATACACTCATACTTTTGGCAATGGATAAATTCACTGAAGTTCCTTGCATTATTTAATCGACTTTAATTCTCCACAAGAATTATGTTAAAAAAAACATGCAGTTTTACCAGGACATTTATGTTCATTTATATTACTTTCTCTTTGATAGAAAGGCAGGGTCCAAAATAACACATCCCCAAAATATTCATAACCAATGTCAAATAAAGACCAATTAGAATATATCAGAAATAATATGTGTATTCGAAATAAGTCTTACTTTTATCATATATTACTTACACACAACTTTCCAGGGCTCTATGTCCTACAGAGTATGGTATACAAATTTACTATGAGAATTATTATGTCAGTATCTGTTAAATCGTATGTCCTTCCAATCACTAAACATTTTCTCCAAGTTTTCTATAACATGAAATTTCATATCCATATTTATTTATTTCTCAGTTGAAATTGGTAGCAAAATTCTTTAATGCTGAAACTAGATCTCTTCCTAATTAAAAGAGTTTTAAATCTAAGTGTAGTAGACCTGGATATTTTTATGGTAATAAGGGTTTAGTCATTCATCTGTTATTTACAGCAATTCAGAATCTTAAGGTACCTTTCTGAATTGATTCTCCTTGTGGTCCTAATGCCTGGACATGGGCCCATTTGATCATCTCAAGATTATTCTGGAGCTGCCCATCCATGTTTGTAGCATAGCGGTGGTGGTAGGTGAGCTGGTACCTGTTAGAATTAAAATCCCATGGTATGAACTCAGGGCCTGAGAGCTTAATGATATCATTGAATTGTTTTTGTAGTTTATCATATATTTATATGTCCTCTGTTTTCTAGGAAATTATGGTACGTAAAAAGTAATACATCAAAAACTTTGAACAAGCTGTCATTTAATGCTGAGAGACTAAGGCTTCTGGACAAATAGTATTTTAGAGAAGTGCTCTGGGAGGTGGTCAATCTCTGTATGTTATTGTAGTGGCTTGTAATGAATAAGACAATTTACATGCAGTTTTTATTTGTTGGTTTAGGTTCTGGGCATATAACACAGAATACGGACTGATGTACTTAATTTGAAATATTCTTTTCCCTGGACAGTCCAGGACAAAAATTTCTTGTTGAGAGATTGGTTTATTTTGGGGATACAGTAGCCTCCTCTTTTATTCAACTTAATTTTCTGTCAACAGATTAAGAAACAGAAATATGCTTTGTAGAAACTGTTACTAATTGGATCAGTTGCCTCTCTTCTCAAATTTCTCCTTTCCCTCTTCAGCCCCAACATCCCTCATCCATCCATCCAAAATATTGCCTGCTTAGCAAAGGTTGGTTCTCATGAAGGAAAGCCTGACTTTTGTTGTATGACTGCATTTCTTGTATTTGTAGCTTTTCTTTGATCAATAAGCCATTGGGTAAAATCACTGTGCTCTCAGTGACATGGTTTAACTGTGTGAGAAATGATTTATGTAAATATTCAATGAGATCAGAAGATTAACTAAAGTTTGGAAAGAGGCCTAAAAATTTGCAATTGAAGCTTCGTATACTAGACTTTCTTTGATTAAAAATTACCGGTTTTTGAGTATTTGTCTCCATATTATTTAATTCTGTTAAGTTGCCTGTGCTTCAAAGGAATCAAACATTTATAGGAGGATTGAATTAAACGAATGTCCTGTTTGTGTACTGTATTTTGATCTACCACCATTTGGTGTCACTGTAGGGCAGGGCTTTTAAATTTAAACTTTGTGCAGTTGAGGCCTCCTTTTAATGAAAAATGTTGTAGGAAGTTCATGCGTACCTCCCTTCATTAAAAATGCCTCATTTTAAAATACACTGTATATTCTTGTTGTAAAACGATCAAATAACATAAAAATACTGAATACAATGTGGAAGTCTCCTGTATCCCACTACTCCACGTCATTCCACACAAATGATCATTTTTAACAGTCTGTTGGACTTCTGATCCTAGTTCTTTGTATTTACCAATGTAAGCATGTTTATGTGAACATTTTAAAAAAAATATATTGTTCTGAAACTTTTTTGCCATATCAAATATTTTGAAGTTTTTTTTTGTGTTGACCTGTTTTTAAACCCCTATGTAGTGTTTCATATCCCATGTTAAGATTTTTTCTTTTAATCATTCTCTTAATGAAGGATGGTTAGTTTTTTTCCCCTCAGTGTTTAAAAAATAATAAATAATAATTCTGCATGCTTCTTTTTATATATTTGAAGTCACTGTATCATCATATTTATGATCGTGGTCTGGGTTTAAAATCTACTGTATTGCTTAGTAGCTGTATGATCTTTAGTAGTTATTCATTTTTTTGTACCTCAGTTTCCTTATTTATGAAAACAGGACTGTATTAGTTTCCTGTTGCTGTTGGCAAATTACCACAAACTTAGTGGCTTAAAACAGCACAAATTTATTATCCTACAGTTCTGAAGGTCAGTAGTCCGATGGGTCAGCAGGGGTGCATTCCTTCTGAGGACGCTTGAGGGAGAAATTATTTCCTTGTCCTTTCCAGCTTCTAGAATCTGTCCACATTCCTTGGCTCATGGTCCAGCATCGTGCTCACTTCTGCTGTTTTCAACACTCCTCCTTCTCTAACACTCCTGCTTCCCTCTTACAAGGACCCTGTGGTTATATTGGGCCTATATGGATAGTCCAGGGTAATCCTCTCCACCTCAAGATCTTTAACCACATCTGCACAGTCGGTTTTGCCACGGAGGTAACATATTCAGAAGTTTTGAGGGTTAGGACATGGGTATCTTTGGGAGACCATCATTTTGCTTACGACAGGGACAAAAATAATGCCTACTTCCATTGCGTTGTTTTGAGCGTTAAATAAATCAATGTAGTGAATACGCATAAATCATCTTGCAATCACAGACTCTATATTAAAGGTTTAGCTTTTGTTATTAACATTAATTATATTATTATTTCTTTGGGAAATAGTCCCAGAATTTGAATTGCTAAGTCAAAAGGCATTTTTAATCTTGATAGTTACTGCCAAAATGCCCTTGCATGAAGCATGTGAATTTACACTTTTATGAACAATGTAAATGAGAATTCTTTTTCTTGCATCATCACCAATACTTAATATTATTTTTCTTTTTTTCATTTGGTGATTTTTAAATTTTATATTTCCTGGTTATTAAATGAGATTGAAACAGTTATTATATATTTATTGGTTATTTATATTTTTCTTAGAATTACTTGTTAATATTATTTTCCTATTGTATTGCCTTTCTTAATAGTTTGTAGGAGCTCCTTATGTATTCTATATGCTACTCCTTTGTAAATATTTGCAGTTTTTCTCATTGTCTCTCACTTTTGTTTTATTTATTTATCTTTCCAATTTTATTTATGATGTCTGCTGTATCTTGCATCTTTGAAGTTTGGATTTAAAAGTGGTTTGAAATAAAGAAGACCCATGTTACTCACTTACTGGTAGGGATGTGTTCTGTTTTTAGGGACATACTTGGTCCTTTGTACATAATAGGAGTATGGAAAATAGCAGTTTGTTGAGTAATTCTTTAGTTTGATTATATGTAAAAATCTTGTAAAGATGTAAAATGGAGAATGAAATTCCACTGAATATCCTCTACTGACTCCTAAATTCCTTCCATTGCTCCCCATGACTTTTACATGGATATCCAAAATTCTTACAATAGCATTAGGCCTTTTAAAAAAAAGCTCCATTGAGGTATAATGTTGACATATGAATACATCCATGAAACCATCACCACAATCAAGATAATGAATATATCCATCATGCCCATCATGCCCAAATGTATCCTCAGGGCCCTCTGTAATTCCCTTCTTCCCACTCGGCATTAGGTTTTTAAATGAAACAATTCCTGCCATTCCCCTCCTACCTCGTATCTTACTTTCTTCTCCATGTCTCATCATTGCTAAATGATTTACTATGTTCTGAGGGCACCATGCTCGGGCCTGTCAATGTGCTTCCTTTCCCTTATTTCCTTTTTGAGAAAGCCTCTCTAGAAAGCTTTCCCTAACACTTACATTGTTTTATGCAAAATTCAGTATCCTTCCTCTTTGTTACCATAGTACCCTGTTCATGTCTCTAAATGGCTCTTATTATACTAGAATATAAGTGTTATTTTACAATTCACAGTCTTCATTTATGCTCTGAACTTTTTGACAGACTGGAGTATATCACACGCATCTTTATATTCTCAGCATATGGCACATCTTCTGGCACATAGTGGCCACATAATATTGATTAAAGAATATATGAAATGAGGAATATATGAACAGGAAGGAACAGAAGGAAGCATGAAATTAGAAAGGATGGGAATAATATAGCAAAAACAATAAAATAATGTTTTTTAAAAACACTTTTTAAAATAATGGTGAGTATTTTTGAGATAATTTAATTTTTGTTAAAAATGAACCTCTAGATAATGATTTCTCTGTGAGTGACAATGGGTTGATTTTTGAAAATAGACCAAGAAACCAATACCTTGATGCATAAAAGTCTAAATTCCCACCTTTTTTAAAAAAACAGAACTTATTACCCTAAGTGATTTTGCCACTTACCTTGTAGGCTTGTCACAATACAACATCCTAGATTAGACCTTTTCCTGTTCCTTCTTTAACTCAAAAGGCCATGTTGTTTGAGTGTGAGCACTCATGGTACTCTATATAATACTTAGTGATTGTATTTTCAACATCTTTTAGTATTGAGGAAATTGTTACTTGGTATAAGAATCATGGTTTATTGAAACACTTATAAAAAGACTGACAAAGATATGTAAGGAACCTGAAAGAATATATCTTTCCTCAACCATTGCTTTCCAAGATTAAATATTTCTAAGTCTTTCTTGCATTTCTTAGGTACTGACTATTTCAAGTGCTTTGAAAATGTCCAGATACAAAATCACGTTTCCCAGAATTGGCACTTTAAAATTCTTAACAAAAGACATGCAGTTAGTCTGATATGATTTCTTCAAGAATCCATTTTGGTTTCTTGTAATTACTACTTCCTGAATCATGTTAATAATTCATCTTTGATCTCGTCTGTCAATTACATAAATTGTGCCAGTCTAAAGTTGGCAGGATCTAGTCTTCTCCTCCTGGAAAACAGAAGTTCCATTAATCTGCTGCTGCTGCTGCTGCTGTATGGTACCTGTCCTATTGTCCAAGGTCCTTCAGATTCTGTGATGCTCTAGACAGCAGTTTGGTAACCTCATTTGTAAATCTCTCACCATACAGTGAAAGCAGTTTTTTGGAATAATAAACTATTATTTCCTAACTATATTCATCGCTATTTAAATCTTAGAGGTAGATTTCTCTTAAGATCACCAGCATTTAGCTGTTGTTTTCAGTTATTCTTGTCACTTCAGTATGCCACCTTCTTGACATGCTTCTACCAGGATCCAGGACTTAATACAAGCTCAGTAGCACAGATGGTTTTTCTCTCACCTAGTTTAGGGCTTATTTATTTCACTTTCTTTCAGTTCTCATTGATTTTTAGCCTAAAATTCTTCAGACATTGAATCCTCCTATAATTTTTTTCTTTCGATCTGGTTTCTTTCTTCCATCTCCTTCAACAAGTCTAAGTCAAAATAGTCACAATGCTATTTTTTAATTAAACTCATTGAAATTTTGTTGGTTTAAGTAGTTAAAATCAGCTGTCAGCCAAAAGATAATTTTATCTTGCCCATCCTAATGTATTATTTACTCTGAAGATCTTTTTCCTCACAAGTTTCTTAATTCTTCTTGCATATGACGCAGCGAAGTTAATGTTGACAAAACTCATAAAAGGCCATACACATCTTTTCTTTACATGTTTAATAGGTCGTCCAAAATAATGTGTAGATTTTTTGATTTAACCAAATATACTGACATTCACAGAAAATGACAGGGTTTGTTTTGTTTGTTTTTTTTTTTTTATGGTTGAACTTAACATTGCCTTCACTGCTGAAAGGTTAGGTTTATTTAAGAACTTTTAAAATTTTGATTTCAGCTCTCATTAGATAATTCTGAGGAATTGGCTTCTGGTAGCAGCTTTTCCATTGGTGCAGGTTTCAGCCTTTGAACGTTACAGGGGCTTGAATTTCATGGATGAACTTATACCTTGAGTTTATGTTGGTAACTGCACCAGTTGAGTTTATGTTGTAACTGTTTTATTTGAATACCTCGTCTCCTTGATTCAGGAATAATTCATTTATTATTCACTTTTTGATAGTTATTTATTGAACACCTACTGTGTGCTGGGTATTGCCGTAGGCTCTGAATTTATTACAATGAGCCTCTTAGTCCTTACTTGTCTTGCATTTTAGTTGGGGACACTAACAATATATGCACAAACAAAAATGTAATAATGCAATATCAGATAATAAATGCTCTGAGGAAGTGGTACATGAGTGTACGTGTGTGAGAGAGAGAGATTAGCATGGTTATTAAGGCCTCTCTGAAGAGGTAACATTTGAGCAGAAGGCTGTATGACTTTAGGTAGATGTGTGGCTAAAGCATGTTATAGACAGAAGCTACCACAAACACCAAGGCCTTGAGGGATCAGCGAGTTTGGCCATGTGAGGCCATTGGCTGTGGCAGAGTGAATGACATAGATGGGTAGACAGTGACATTAGGGAGTCCGCCAGGGCCTCCATCATTCAGGGCCTTGCAGCCATGGTGTGAGTCCCAGGGATTTTACTCTAAGAAAGCTGTTTGAGAGCTATAAACAAAGGAGTGAAATGATCAGATTGATGCTTTACAAGTGTTATTCTGGCAGCTGTGTGGAGAAACAGGTAGTGGGGTGGGGTGGAAGCCAGTGGCCAGTTAACACATTATTTCAATAATCTCATTATTAAGCTGTGAATTAGTGGTGGCTTGATAGGCATGATGGCAGTGTCACTGGTGAAAAGTGGTCAGATTCTGGATGATTTTGCAAGTAGGGAAGATAGGATTTCTGACAGATTGAATGTAGGGTATAAGAGAAGTCAAGAATAACTCCAAGATTGTTACCCTTGCAATTAGAAAGATAAGCATTCCCATTTACAGAGATGCGGGAAAGTGTTGCAAGAGGAGCAGATTGTCGGAGGAAAGATAACTCAGAATGTCTGTAGACATCCAAGTGGACGTATGAAATATGCATTGGGGATGGAAGCTGGGAGTTCAGGGTCAGAGGTGTAAATCTGGGAGCCAGTAGCGTACAGGTGGCATTTAAAGCTATGGGACTGGATGAGATCACTGAGTGAACTAGAAATGTAACACAGGCAGCAGAGAAGGGCAAAGCGAAATATGCAAACCTTACTGTTTTTCTCAGTCTTTTCCCTGGAGAGGGACTCATCATCAGCAAGGTTTTGTTTGTTTTTGCTGCTGGTTACCACCTCTCTGAGGAAAATTGCAATCCCTGATCTAGGGAATTGTACAAGGTGATTTTATAATATGACACTATTGCAGTTTGTTTCAAAAACTAAGCATGAGTTGGGGTGAGAAGGCTATTTGGCATTCATAGGGCATATAATTCATCAGGGACATTTGGAAGGAAGCTAGTGGTCATGAGAATATGTGTCTGTGGAAAGAAAGAAAAAACTGCTTTTGCCTCCAGCCCTTGCTCTCATATGAGAGAAAATGGAATAATCGCTAATAGATCATAATAAATACATAGCGCCTATATTATGAACTAAGATAAAGTTAAAATGCCAAAAATGTGCAGGCATATTCCTGGATAAAATAACTCTCATTTAATCAAGGGATTGAGTTCATTTAGTTCAAATCTACATCAAAATCGTAATATCAAATCTTGCCATTAAGGGGAAAAATCACTCGCATGCTACCAATTGTGTTCTCTGTAGAGTGGGAGGATAAGTGGAATTGTGCTCTGAGTGAATTCTCTTATGAGCTTTTGTTACCCCTGTTCCCTTGAAATTAGCAGAATGTCAGCTATATTAAATAACCCTGCAATTCTTTAATTTATTACGACTAATAAAAACACACCATGATCAGAATAATATGCTATTTCATTGAGCTGCTAACACTAGTGAGTGTCTCAAAAAGTATGAAATTTCAACCGTAATTTATGTTGATTTCTCCCTTTTTTTTAATTTGGTGTCAAAAGGCACAAAATGTTGGTTGTGTTTTATATCACATGCCTGTAAAAATCTGTGAAAGAATTTCATGATATTAAGAAACAGTATCTATCTCAATTTATTTTCAACACAGTCTGTTCTTGACACAACAGCCAATGATTTCAGTCAGATAATTTTCTGTCTCTACCTGTATCCCTGCAATGGCTTCCCACCTCAGAGGAAAGTCCTAAATCCTTGTAGCAGTCTATAAGGCTTTACGTAGTCTGTCCCTGCCTCAGGGACAGATTTTTTGCCTTATCTTGCACCATTCTCTCCTGGCTAAGGCAACTTTAACCATATGGCCTCTGTACTATTTCCCCAACATGCCAATCACATTCTTAGGGGGTTTTCACTTGCCTTTTACTCTCCCTGGCCGGACCTTCCTTCCTCCAGGTACTCGAATGGCTTGCTTCCTCACGTCCTTCTGGTCTTTCTTCATATGTCAACTTATAGAGGTCTTCTCTAAGCACTCTATTTGAAATTGCATACCCCGTTGCCCAAAGCACTTCTTTTCCTCTTCCCTGTAATATTTTTCTCATTAGTGTCCATCATCTTCTCATTTACTGTATTATATTCTGTCCATTATCCTATCAGTCTGTAAGAGTGTCCATGATGGCAGGAATCATTCTCTCTAGTATTCACTGGTGAATTCCTAATGTCTCAAACAATAAATACCTGGTCTATAGGAAGCGCTCCACAAATATCGATGAATGAGTAAATAAATTTCCCTAAGGTGCTTTATGACTTATTTTAAATACTGAAAAACTAAAATCATTTAACTCTTGACTTGCCGAAGTTTGCCAGGCAACAAGTTCCTAGTATTTAAACTTGCATCTGGGTTAAAACAACTTTGTCTTGGTATTCCAGATACCTTCAGCTATCCTTCATTGTGTTCTATTCTGATTAGACAGACCTGAGTTTTAATTCTGATTTTACCATATACTAGTTGTGAGACTTTGGACAAGTTTAACACCCCTCAATTTCAATCTCTTTTTTTATAAAATGTACATGAATAAAGAACCTATCTCACAGAATTGTATTGAGGTTTAGGAGAGTATGCATGTGTGTAGTATGTAATGAATAAGTGCCCAATTATGTTAGCTGCTATCGTCATTCTCATGTTTTTATTTTGAGTGTTTTCTTCTCATTTGTTGTGATCCAGTTCAGGACCCACTGTCCTTAAGACCTGTATTCTACTTGACAGTTAGAATTTTCTCTCTCACTATTCTGCAGTTCTTTAGTGGGTTTTACATATGCGTTTTTGCTCCCTTCACTGTCTTAGAGCTACTCTCTTAGTGTTGTAGACAACCTCATGATTCCAGCTCCAACTTCCTCCCTTTAATCTCTCATCTTGTATGCTCTTCACCTCTGGTCAGCGTTTCACCCTATTTGTTACACCTACTTTCTTTTTATTCTCTCTCCCGGCTCCCTTGAACTTCTTGTCTGACTCCTACCTGGCTCTTTTCCTATTTCTTCTAACACTTGAATAAGAGTCTTACTCAGATTCTATCCTCTGATCTCTTTTATTTTCATAACCTCCTCTTTCTCATTTCTTTTAATGATTTTATCCACCCCTTATAATTATTTTATTAATAATTCTTTCTGAGCAATTTTTAGACCTTCCAGACTTTTTGTACTTTAGCTTTTAAATACACAAATTTATTGTAGCACAGAGCAGCCAAGGGGATGAGATAGGGGTGACATAAAGGTAGGTACTGACTGATGAACAATTCATTGT
This sequence comes from Indri indri, assembly GCA_004363605.1. Taxonomy (NCBI): domain Eukaryota; kingdom Metazoa; phylum Chordata; class Mammalia; order Primates; family Indriidae; genus Indri; species Indri indri. Next base: position 31,525 of record RJWJ010007330.1, read on the forward strand.
AGTCAATTATCATGACTTCCAGATCTCATACTGAGACATGATGCTGGAGTATTTGTTTTCTTTTAATGGGAACAGGCTTCAACAGTGTAATTCAAATTACTGAAAAACTAATTAGAATAAGCTTCGCTTCTATATTAGTTGCACGTGTTGGAGCCAGAAATACGAGCTAAAAGCTTTCTACCTCTAGCTCTCTGACTGGGTGTATCCAACTGAGGATCTTTGCCTTAGGAATCCCCTGAAGTTAAAATCATCCAGTTGTGTACAATAACAGCTTGATGGTTGTTACAGAAGATGTACTCAAGGACCAGAATAAAAAAAAATACTACAAATTTATTTAACTATCTAATACTACGAAACAGCAGGTCAGCCTTCTGCTTATAAATCATCTCACGCTATAGGATAGCTAGAGAAGATTAAATCTTACTCTATATTAGTCTGATTATTTTTTAAAATATGGTATCTGTGACTTGTTATACTTAGAAGATGATGGTTTGTATAATAGGAGCAGGGAGAGAGATTAATTTAGAGTTTCAGGTTAACGGCATAAGTATTGCATCAAATGAGCCACTATAGAGCAGGCAGGTAATTACATAGCAGTTATATTATCTGACTTTTGTTTAGTGATTTACTATTTACAAAGTATGTTTTACATACATTTATCTGATATGTTCCTTAAAATAGCTCCTTAGGGTTGCAAAAACTGAAACTGCTATAGAATAAGTGAGTTAACCAAGAACCCCCACATGACATTAGCAGAAGAGAAGGATTCATACTGAGGATTTCTGACTCCACATTTCCGTATTTCATTTTGTTTCCACCATACCAACTTTTTTCTAGGTGTAGGGGTCTTGACATATTGGCAAAGAAGTAGATGCATGCAGGAGGTAGCAAAGGGAAAGGTGGTTTATTTGTTTGTTTGTTTTTGTTTTCATTTTTTGAGACAAGGTCTTGCTCTGTTTCCCAGGCTAGAGTGCAGTGGTGTGATCATAGCTCGCTGCAACCTCAATTCCCTGGGCTCAAGCGATCCTCCTGCCTCAGCCTCCCAAGTAGCTGGTACTACAGGCATGAGCCACCCCACCTGGCTAATTTTTCTATTTTTTGTAGAGGCAAGGTCTTGCTCTTGCTCAGGCTGGTCTCCGACTCCTGACCTCAAGTGATCCTCCCGTCTCAGCCTCCCAAAGTGCTAGGATTACAGGCATGAGACACCATGCCTAGCCGAGAGAAAGGTTTTTAGCCTATGTCATGTTTTTTTTCAGGACCAGGCCTGTCTCTGCTTTTATTTGCAGAAACCAAATATTAACCATTTTCCATTTTCAGAAACAAAGGGCCCAGATGGGAGGGTAATCCTCTGCCCTCCCTTAGCCCAGTAAATGTGTACATTTCTCGAATGTGAACTACTTTATCTGGCTCATTTCTCTTGTGGCCTGAGCACTGACTTTGCCTGAGAGGCCTTTCCCCATTTCTGTCCCCAGGGTAACAGCAAAACTGGTTCTCTGATGCTAAGCACTTGACAAACTTCTCTGGGATTCCCAGAATCAATTGTATAAACTTTTATTTAACTTAATTCACATGTGGCTCCTGGAACAGAGGGTGGTGGTGTTTTGGCCCCATATTTATTTGGTTAATTATAGTACTTGTCCACGTTTTTTTCTCTTTTTTTGCTTTGCTTATGTTTTTATTTTGTATTGAATTGTATGTTTCATTAAACATCCTTATCTTCCATACCAGACTTAGCTCTTTTGAAAGGATAAATGTGTTTGTGTTTTCTTTCCTCTAACATGGGGTCAAGTTCCCTATCCTGAAAGTCAGCTATTATCCATTATTACTGCTATTTTTCTTTCTTTTTCAAGGATACCAATTTTGTATCCAACTCCAGATATTATATGAATTTAGAAGAGGGGATACCAAATAGTCAAAGTGATTTTTCCCCCTTTAATGAAAAGCTATCATTAGCTTATATACGGCCAGCATTACCACTACCAAATCATTTGACTTACAACATTTGTCCAAATTCCTATCTGCCGGGAAAATCTGAGAATTTATCCAAATTCTTACCTGCTGGGTAATTGTTTTTGTGTGTGCTTGCATCGTACCACTCACAGTGCATTGACTTACATTTATGCATTAAATAGTAAAAACTTGGTAGCATAAATTTTAATTTATTTAAAGGTTCTCATAGTCTGTGGCTTAATGCTGAAACTGTAATTAGGTCAATGTTTAGTCTGTCAATATTTTTATTGTCATATTATGTATTTTTTTTCTTATAGTAAGCTATGTGGCATTACTGAAGTGTTATGCTGTGGGCAAGTAAAGTCTTTCTAGCCTCGTTTATCAGGGTTTCCTTTATAAGCAGCTCCCCTTGGAACCCCTACTCACAGTAAAGTGCCTACATCATTCTGATCAGTTGAATGCTAGTATGTTCTGAAAGGATTTAAGCTTCCAGCAGCTTTATCTTATGGGTTTTCTTGATACTATAGTTATGTTTTTCCCAAGTTCTGACCCAGGATTTTCACAATATTCTATATTTTTAATGTACTTAAGAGAAAACTATTAATAGTGTCATGACAGTGCTTTCCTTTATTGATCAATTGTCTGTTGTTCTGTCCTTATTCTCATACTTTATGCACTTTTGGGGAGCCTTCTTTGTTTTTCTGTTTTTTACTGTGAGGGACTTTGTCTACTGTGGTCTCAGTTCCTTACTTCTTACCAAATTTTTATAACTTCCTTTGGAGTTATCTATAATTTTGATTGCTGGCTTTAATGATTGTTTCTCCTACCAGTTAGATACTACTTTTTCTGCTTATTTTTCCATGACCGTGGGTCTTAGCTACAGCCCTATTCTTTATTAGTTGTATGTCCACTGCCCAAATTCTGTCTTCTGTCTCTGCTTTAGCAGACTTTCCTCGGTCTTCCTACCCCTTACTATCCACATAGTTCTCCTATTCTGTTTAAATTGCAGACCACAGACCTGGCCCCCTGACATCTTCAGACAAAAACAGTGGGCATGCTTTATTACTGAAGGGCAGAGGAGTTTCCTGAAAAATGTATCACAGTAATTTGATCTGAACACTCTCAGAACGCACCCACTAGATCAATGGTTTGAACTGGAGCATAACCCAAACACCTAGTAGCTCCCCTTGAACTGCTAGCCACAGTAAAGTGCCTAAATCATTAGAATAAATTTCTGAAAGCCCACCAATTTATTTTTTTGAAGTTTCTGAATGAATTTTATTTGTCCTAAGGTAGAAATAGAGAATAAAAACTGCAAACAATCAATACAAAGAAATGTAGCAAGATGTCATTCTTAATAGGTTTATGTTTGGATAAAACACAGAAACACTTTTGTCATTAATATTTCTGACATCAGAGAAAGCAAGAATTTTTAAAATGGCATAGATGAAATTAAAAGTAAGGAGTTAATCATTTAAGAGTTTTGGCAGAGTTATTGTTTGAGATGAGTTAGTTAAGAACTATTGTAGGAAAAGACCCTCTTATTTAATATTTTTGAATAAACTAATCTGCAACATAGAGGACTTTTCCTATAGCAGTATCTGACCTCCTTTACCCCAACCCTGTCTCCCCAAAATACCACCAAAAACTTGATTGTCCACTGGTGATATCAGCTTTTGAAGATAGCTATACAAGGGTCAGCTGGCTGGAATTACATTCCAGGATCTGACTGTGTTATATTTTTTGTTTGAATTCTACCTTCAGCTGTAGCTCTCCCTTTACTCTGTAACTAACTGACCTTAACCTGGTCCACTGATCAATCTTGAACGTGTAGTTAATTAACCACTTACAAGTTCGGAGGATTTAGCCAAAGAGACCCTTGAATGTAAGTATCACGTTTATGGTATTTTAATGATTTCTCATAATCCCTCTTTTGTTAAATACAATTCTGAAAGTCAGGCAGGGATTGCCATGCTTATCATGTGTTTGTTTCATAAATGTTAATGAAATAGCAATGCAAAGCCAAATTTAAAGTAGAATGAAGTGTGGTTATTAATCTTAGAACAATATTGTTGAGAAAAGATATAATCTCAGGCATGGTGATGCTGTGCAAGTTCAAAAATATAGAAACATATATACTTTTGTATTTGTTATTTGTTGATTATTCAGGACCTGTGCTTCATGTTTTGAATGCACTATTTCCACATAGCAGCTAGTGAACTCTTATTGTAAAACTAAATGGGATTATGTTACTTCCAAGCTTAAAATACTCTAATGGTTTCTGAAACTTACTTTGTCTATATTAATATAGTCACTCCCGCTTTATATTGATTAGTGATAGCATGATATATTTCTTCCTATCCTTTTCCTTTTAACCAGCAATTCTTGTAGGCAGCATATTCTTGCTTTTTTATCCAGTCTGACCATTTCTGCCTTTTAATCTGGAATATTTAGACCATTTTCATTTAATGTGGTTATTCATATGGCCAGATTTGAATCTGTCGTCTGACTATTTGTTTTCTGTTTATCTCATCCATTCATTGGTACTCTTTTTCTACCTCCTTTTGGATTATTTTAATGACTCCATTTTATCTTTTGGTTCACTTATTAACACTTATTCTTTGTTTTGCTATATTGGTGGTTGCTTTAGGGTTTGTGGTTTGTTTAGGGTTTGGAATATATATATATATATATACACACACACACATATATTTTAATTTAAGTTTATTTATTAAAAATATTTTATATGCTATTTCTAGTGTTCTTTACTTCTTTGTGTAAATCTAGACTTCCATCTGAAATCATTGTCCTTCTTGAAGGATTGCTTTAACATTTCTTCTAGTGTTAATGAATTCTTTCACTTTTCTCTTTGGCTCTTCTAATGGTTGTTAATTTCATGATAATTTCTAAAATGATCTAGTCTATACTTCTTCAATCCCATCTTATCCACTGTTTCATCCATATTTATTTTCTTGTTGCCACTTCAGGTTTATCTTTATTCTTGATTTTTCCTCTTCTTTGGCCCAAATACCACTTCCTCATGGAAGAATTCATCATAATGATATTCCCCCTCATCATTCTCTATCCATATTACCCTACGTTTCATTTATTTATAGCATGTATTCCTATCTAAAATGATCTTGTCTGTTCTATTTTATTTCTCTTTCTTTCCCTTTTTGTCTGCTTACTTATGTATAGTACACTCCATGTGGACCAGTTTTTTTTTTTAATTTTCATTATAAATCTCCAAGCCCTAAAAGAGTATTTGACACATAATAAGTGTTCGATAAATATTTGATACATAAATGAATGAATAATTATATCTTGTTCTCATATAACTCCAGAAGTAGGCATTACCATTACCTAGATGAGGTAATTTGTTCACTCAGAGAGTAAATATTATAGCTCAGCAATGACCCATGCTTTTGTGACACTGAAGCCATACTTCACTTCTTATGTTGGTAATTACTCTTGTATTTCTGTTTACTGTAGGTGTCTACTGTCCTTGAAGTTGCTTTTAGCAGTGGTTGCTGTGTGCTTCATTACTGGAGCAACTTATTTTTAATATTTGAAGATTAACTTTGAGTTAATAATAGATACAGATTACTTAGAATGTTTAAATAGGAACTTGAAATTGCTGCTAATTCAAAAATAAGTTTTGGAAATTTTTTTTCTGTTTTTACTTTGAGATTTTAAATCTGAAATCTCCACTACCCCACAAAATTCCCACTAAAAAGTGGGGTATTTGAGTCCATAATAGAATTGTGGGTTGTTTGTTTTTATTTTTTTCTGATGATTTTTCTTTCTTTTTTGGTACGGAAACATGATGATTTCTAGTCAGACCATCTATGTAGTATTGAAATTTTATGGCACAATTTGCTTAATTTCTTTCATTTGGAAAAACAAAACAAAACATCATTATAGTCACATAGTAATTACTAGCCATGCATCATTCATTTGAAATAAAGCCTAAAGCATTTTGTAGTTATAAGCAAAAAGGTCTCTTATGATTCATCACTTTGCAAAAAACATTGTTTTAAGGTTGCTTTTTAGATCTATCATCTAGTGCCTGGGAAGCATTTTTCTGTACTCTGTAAATCTCATTATGTTGATCTACATATATTCTTGTAAGACTACTTTGGAAACAATGGAAAGGTAAAGCTGGATTTAGGGAACTAAATTACTGTAGAGTTAGGCAATTTTGTTGCAGTCGTGGCTTAACTTGTAATTATTGTAGATATATGCTGGTTCATTTGCAGTTTTATGTCATGCTCTTGAATGCACCATTGTTTCTGGAAGGATCCATAAAGTTCAATTTTAATCAATTTGAGTAGATTCTGTAATGGGTATTTTCCTACTCAGTGTGCTGTCCCCATTGATAAAAACGTGAAAATGTGATGAAAATAGGTTATATACATATTACTTATGTAAGGCCAAAGCATCTCCCCATAAATTACTTATTAATTATAAAGGAACCGATAGTAACTTAATATTGGAAAAGCTTGTGGATACCATCTTATACATATATAAAAGTATAAATAAGAAGAGACTGAGAGGGTATGATAAAGCAAATGGGGCAAAATGTAAACAATTTGGTTAATTTGGGTAAAGGGTGGGTTTTTTGTATATTAAAAATTGAAATGATGTCATAATGAAAGTTTTAAAAATTCCATTTACAGTAACATAAAAAAACTTAAAATACTTAGGAATAAATTTAACAAAAGATATGTAAACTGTTAATGATAAAACTAGACAAAATATGCAAGTCAACTATCTTTAGATAGTGGACAACTGGTAGAGAAAAGCTGTCATCCTTGATTGGACAGAAATTTATGAATCTCATGAATACCCTGCCTTTGGCCTGGTGACAATTTTCCAATTGTAGCACAGAGAGGGGTGTGTTCTAAGCAGAGGATGTAGGTCTCTCTGAGCTGAGGAGCCAGAGATCAGAATTTATGGTAGTGAAACAGCTGGTGTCAGCAGGGCAGGGCACTAATAAGGAAGGAGTTGTACAGAAAGAGACTCCAGTAGTCCATGTGGGGACCTCCCTTGAGTCTGTTCCTGGGGGCTGGGCTGTTCCTACACTGAGAAAGACTTGCCAGGTAGCAGCTGCTACACGGTGAGAGTAGAACAGAAATACTAGAGGTCCAGCATTACCAAGGGGCATTGGACTTCTGGCTCTGCCAGAACAGAGAGATCTTCTAAACATTTCATTAACATACTTGGCATTCTCTTAAATAAGGAAAAGATTGTGCTTTAGGAAGGAGGACCACACTCTAAAGAAAAACTTACTCTAGACCCACTCTAACAAAGCCTACATCAAGTCTTGACAAACTCCTCAAGGAAGACAATTTGAGATTGAGTTCCACTCAGTTAGATGGCCTAGGGAAACACCTCTTACATTCCACAGAGCTACACTAACAAAGCATAATCTGAAGCCTATACAACTTAAAGTGATCACCCAGTGATTGATTTGCCTGATAAAATAAGAATGAGCAATCTTCAAAGGTATGTATCTTCAAAGACATATATTGTTCTAGACCAACTAGGGGAAATATAAGAAAAGGAGATACAGTTAAGGAGCCAGTAGAGGAAATAAAATACTAAACATTACTTGATTAACACAGAGCAGGAAAGGGATAAAAGAGGATGTCTTAGTCTGTTTGAGCTATTATAACAAAATACTGTAAACTGGATGGCTTATAATAACAGAAATTTATTTCTCCCAGTTCTGGAGGCTAGGAATTTCAAGATCAGGGTGCTGGCAGATTCCATGTCTGGTGATGGCTCACGTTCTGATTCATAGATGATGCCTTCTAGCTATGTCCTCACATGGTGGATGGGCAAGGAAGCTTTATGGGGCCTCTTTTATAAGGGTGCTAATCTCATCCATGAGGCCTCTGCCTTCACGATCCACTCACTTTCCAAAGGCCGCACCTCCTAGTTTCATCACACTGGTGAGTAGATTTGCAACACATGTGTTTGGGAAGGGGCACAAACATTCACAACATAGCAGTAGGGAAAAAGCAGAAAGGACACATGGAAAACAAATAGTAAAAAGCATAAGAAAAGTATCATGGGTATATATATTTCAGAGACTGTATATTTCAAGGCAAAGCATATTACAAGAAATAGAGTGTCATTACACAATGACAAAAAGAATAATTCACCAGGAAGAGATAATCATCTTAAATATGTATGACTAATAATAGAACATCAAAATTTATGAAGCAAAACCTGGCAGAATTAAATGGAAAAATAGATAACTCCTCAATCATAATGAGACTTTAATACCCCTCTTCGAATAAATTCTTGAAAAACTAGACCAAAAAACATCAGTAAATATTTAGAAAATCAAGACAATTCTATCAACCAACTTGTTCTGATATTTTTACACTATCTGTAACAACTGCAGAATACACATTCTTTTCAAATGCATGTGGAACATTCACTGAGGTAGACAATATAGGAATATAAAATAAATCTGGATAATTTTCAAAAGATTGATTATCTAACAGAGTATGGTTTCTGTCTGCAATAGAATTAAAACAACAACAATAATAGAACATCTCTCACTGTTTAAATATTGCATAACATAGTTTTAAACTACTAGTGAGCCAAAGAAGAAATTATTTTGAGCCAAAAGAAAATGAACTGCTAAAGAAGAAAATCAAATTCTCAAATTACTAATATCAGGAATCAAAGAAGAGAATCTATTAATACTACAGAAAAATTAGAAACTCATATCATACATAAACATAGATGCAAAAGTGGACAACAAAATATTTCTGTCCAAATATTGCCAGGCATAAAAAGGAGAGTATATTATGACCAAGTAAGGTTGATCCCTGGAATGCAGGGTTGATTTGGTTTAATGTTCCAAAATTAATTAGTTACTGATATCATCAGGAAAAAAAAATACCAGGTACCTATGAGAAAAATCATAATTATTTAAATAGATGCAAAATAAGAAGCATTTGACAGAATTCAACCTTTTTTATGATAAAAACTCTTGGCAAACTAGAAAGGAAACTTCCTCAACCTGATAAAGGACATCTGTGGAAAACTTAGGGCTATACTCTTACTTAATGATGAAAGAGTAAATGCTTTGTCTTTTATGATTGAAATCCCGGCAAGGTATCTATTTTCATTACTTCTTTTTAGCATTACAATGTATGTTCTAACCTGTATAATGAGAAAAAATAAATAGAAGGCCAATACATTGAAATTGAGGAAGTATGCTTTTTTTTTTTTTTTTTTTTTTAACTAACTTGATTGCCTATATGAATTCCTATGGAATCTCTGATAGAGGCAACCACTGAATTTAGTGAGGTCATAGAATAGTCAGTGTACCAAAACCAGTTTTTTTGTTTTTTCACAGACAGCAAAATATTGGAAAATGTACTTAATATAGCACTATTTACAACAACATCACAAAGTGAAAAATACATAGAGATACATTTCACTAAACATATGCAAGTCATCTATACTGAAAACTGTAAGATAGTGCTGAGAGAAGTTAAAGAAGTTGTAAAGAAATGGTGATACATACCATGCTTATAGATTAGAAGACTCGATATTGTTAAGATTTCATTTTTCCCTCAAATGATCTATAGATTCCACACATTCCCAACCAAAATACCAGCAAGTTTTATTACAGAAATTGACAAGTAGTTACTAAAATTCATACAGCATGCAAAGGACATAGAACACAGAAAACCATTTTGAAAATAACAAAAGGACTTAGACTGCTGATTTTATATTAAGACAGATTTTGGCTTAAGGATATATAAATAAACTTCTGGAAAGTTAGAAATAAACCCACAAAGATACCGTCATTTGACTTTCAACAAAGGCTTCAAGGTTATTGAATGAGGAAAAGAATTTCTTTGTATCAAATGGTGTTTTAAAACTTGGATGTCTTTGGTCTAAAATGAATCTTAACTCCTGCACCCTACCACCCTGAATAATTAAAGGAATGGAGTATAGACCTAAGCATGAGAAGATAAAATATAAAGCTTCCAGAATAAAATATACATTGGTAAAGGGAAGGTAAAACGGTATAAACCACTATGTAAAAACAGTCTGACAATTCTTAAGTATGTATTTGCACTGTATCATTTAGATATTTAATAGAAATGAAAATACATAAGAATATTTATAATAGCCTGTATTAGTTTCCTAGGGCTGCCCTAACAAATGTCCACAACCTTGGTGACTTAAAACAACAGAGATTTATTCTCTCACATTTCTGGGGGCTGAAAATCATAAATCAAGGCGTTGGCAGGGTTAGTTTCTTCCAGAGGCTCTGAGGAAGAATCTGGTCCATGTCTCTCTCTTAGCTTCTCATAGCTGCTAACAATCCTTGGTATTTTCTGGGTGGTAGATGCATCACTCCAGCCTCTGCCTCCATCTTCACATCCCTCCCTCCCTCTCTCCAGCTCTTTCTCCCTCTCCCCTTTCATTTATTAAGACCTGCAGCCATTGGATTTAGGGCCCACCCTAAATCCAGGATGATCTCATCTTGAGATTCTTAACTTCATCTGTAAAAACTCTGTTTCCAAATATGATCACATTCTCAGGTATCCGAAGTTAAGGCTTAAGCATATCTTTTTGTGGGTCCCTCTAAGCGGGTTCAACCCAACCCACTACCTAGCTCCAAACTGGAAAAAAAAACAAAGGCTATCAGCAGGAAATTGGATAAACAAATTTTGGTATTTTCTTACAGTGAAATACTGCTCGTTAATAAAAAATGAAGCACACTATATGTGTATGAATCTCAAAGTTATTTTTTTGAAAGAGTCAGGCATATAAACTGTTTATAGTTTTATTAATATAAATTTCAAGAACAGGCAAAACTAAGCAATAGTGATAGAAATTAAAACATTGGTTTTCTATGGCAGGATGGGGATTTTCTAGAAGCAGGCATGAATGAATTTGAAACACTAATATGGTTCTGGGTTTTATGCCAGTTTTTAATTCAAGAGATATGAAACTTATGTGTTAAGATTGTTTGCTAAGACTGCCAAATTAAAAAGGAAGTCTCTTTGCTCTCTGGTTTTACCATTCATAGCTTTACAGCCTGCAAATTCTGAGCATCTACAGAACTCATTTGGACCTCCTTTGAAATCCTTAGTGGTCCAGAATTGATGAGAATTTACAAACAAAGGTAAAGCAGTATCTGATGTCTATAACTATTTCTTTACTAGGTAGAGGAATATGCATTTTATTTAAAATATTTTTTGATTAAGTGCTGGCTTTACCTTGCTCCTATAAAACATGTAAAAATTGTATAATACGTACTTTGCTGTCGTATAGTTTTCTTAAATAATTTTAGTATTGCAGCTTTAATATAATAGCACATTTATTTTAAAAAACATTTTTGATATTATTAGTATACTCAGACAATAAGGCCTTTTGAGTTAGTTTTTGAAGCCTTTCTCCAAGTGAAATGAACTTTTTTTTCTGAGAATTCTGGAGATCATGAACATACTGGCCTACTAACAGTGAAAGATATTTTTCATATCATTAGAAAAATCAGGTTTAAAAAGTTTTTAAGTATCTTAATTCTGTGATCTAAGTGTTAACACATTAACTAATATGTAGGTTGTATTTAACTCACACAAGTTTTCAGCCCAGGCCTTGTGAGGGAAAATCTGGGCAAAACCCTAAAGTTGGTTTGTGAAAATCTTACTTGTTGATGTTCTTATTTTTGCAATTAATATTGACAATTCTAAAAACATGAATTAAGTGAATAGAAGTCAATAAATTTCTTAAGCCTGACAAGTCAAGAAAAATACTTTACCCTTATGAACTATTTTTCAAGTTTTGACGTAACTTTTTACTTTACTAATTTTCAAGTTTTTATATTACTTTTTTATTGAAAAAACAGAAAACAATAAAAATAGCAGATTTTTCATTAAATTAGAAAGGATCGTTTTGTTTTTGAGGTTTTTATTCTATTTTTGTAATAAAACACCATGGCTCCAAGGGGGGAAAAATGTTTTTCTCGTGTGGCAGTCAATGTGTTAAATCACACAACTTTCTCGAAGTACTTTCTCTTGTCTTTCACAAAGATGCATTTGCATTTTCACATTCTTCTTGCTTATCGTACTTCTCTCACTGAGAACTGAAGAATTAGCTAATAGGGAAGTACAAATGGAGAGTGCAGTGTGGAGGAACAACAAAAGTAGATCCGGAAAAGTATTAAAATTCAGCACAATAGGAAGTAGTTGGTTATACTAAGGAGAGAAGGAAGAAATATTTTAGAAAGTACATGTAGCAGGCAGAGCTCATAGCAGGGTCATTCTCCATGGTGTGTTACCTAATAACTACTGTGGGGAAATTAAAATTAATTCTTACTTGTAAGAAAACAGTAGAAAAAGTTTGAGTTCGAGATAGTTTTTATTTTTTTATTTTTTTTATTTTTATTTTTTTTTTTTTGAGACAGAGTCTCGCTGCGTTGCCCTGGCTAGAGTGAGTGCCGTGGCATCAGCCTAGCTCACAGCAACCTCAAAAACTCCTGGGCTCAAGCAATCCTCCTGCCTCAGCCTCCTGAGTAGCTGGGACTACAGGCATCCGCCACCATGCCCGGCTAATTTTTTCTATATATATATTTTTAGTTGTCCTATTAATTTCTTTGTATTTTTAGTAGAGACGGGGTCTCGCTCTTGCTCAGGCTGGTCTCAAACTCCTGAGCTCAAACAATCTGCCCACCTCGGCCTCCCAGAGTGGTAGGATTACAGGCGTGAGCCACCGCGCCCGGCCTTGAGATAGTTTTTAAATTGTGGTTATTAATTTCCCCATTGTGATGCTCCAAGTGGTAAGGACACTTGGTTAGCAAGTTAGTTCTAGGCCCGGGTTCTACTAGCCGTGTGACTTAAAGGAGTACTTTAATCTTCCTGAGATGCTGTTCCTTTATTCCTTATAATTAGATATTTATGTGAACTAAAGCTTTCAGAGTATAAAGTCAATTAAGACTGAAGCCAATAACTTATCAATCAGTAGGTTATCATAGTGTTAGAAAGTAAGTTAAATGAATGGTTACTTTTATAGTGGTTTTCGTGAAGAATAAGAATGATATGGAACATTTACTAAAATTTCTTTTGAGGTGACCCTACATAAGTCTGTATAATAGGGTAGGGCAAAAAAACTCAACAAATTTTGAATAAGTTCACTTCTGACAACCTCCTATTTATGAAAGAAACTGTGCAAAGAGAACTAGATGTGGTGTTAAACATAGTTGTCATAAAAAAGAAGTCATAGTGATTCTATTTTTTTCCCCCATAAATTAGTGGATAAAATTAAAATTACCACTAGGCATAGTGGCTCACGTCTGTAATTCCAGCACTTTGGGAGGCCAAGGTGGAAGGATCTCTTGAGCCCAGAAGTTTGGGGTTACAGTGAGCAATGATCATGCCACTGTACTCCAGCCTGAGCAACAGAGCAAGACCCTGTCTCTTAAAAAAATTATACTTGAAAAACATGACTTTTTGTTGCCATTCAAAATATTATTTGAGGCCGGGTGCGGTGGCTCATGCCTGTAAGCCTAGCACTCTGGGAGGCTGAGGCAGGAGGATCACTCGAGGTCAGGAGTTCGAGACCAGGCTGAGTAAGAGCGAGACCCCATCTCTGCTAAAAAATTGAAAGAAATTAGCTGGACAACTAAAAATATATAGAAAAAATGAGCCGGACATGGTGGCGAATGCCTGAACCTACTTGGGAGGCTGAAGTAGAAGGATTGCTTGAGCCTAGGAGTTTGAGGTTGCCGTGTGCTAGGCTGACGCCATGGCACTCTAGCCCGGGCAGAAGAGCCAGACTCTGTCTCAAAAAAATATATATATATATATTATTTGGTCACCACAGCTCTTCATTTCTACATTTGGCTTAGTCTTTGGCAGACAAGTCAGAGTTCTAGTACCCTTATCAGGAGACCTGAATGCAAATCGCCAGTGTTGATAAAATGTGGAAAGTGGTGAGGATGAGGAAATGTTCAGTTTTAAAAATACATGAAGTTTTGTATATATTAAATGTATATTTAATATATATGTTCATATATATACATATATATGTTCCTACCTTTTCACCTTTTTTATTCAATTTCATCTGAAGAAACAAACTGATTTAAATAATGAAAAAAAGTCCTCCTATTATTATAATAGATCCTAAGATCTAGATCTGGGAACATTAACCTTAAATGAAATTTTATTTCTTAATTAAAAAGGACAACTATTTGGCTTAGGAGATCATTATACAGCTAACTAGTGAACTAAAGATAGGAACTATATCCAGGTGACCTCTAAAGGTCCATTCTAGCTTTATAATTTTGTTTATTAAAATACATTTATTTAATAATTGTCAGAATACTAATTAATCTAAATTTGGAAGAAAGAACAATATGTAAAGGACATCTATTTTAAAAAGTTACATTCAAAGCTCTGCGTTAGGTTACCTTTCCTAACTTTGCTTTGTCAGGGTTTTTCATGAACTTGTAGCACTTTGTTCTGCATTACATCATAGACTTACTCTATCTTTTCAAGGTACCTGTCCCTAGTGCCAGATAGACTCATTATTCATACAAATCTAGGTTATATTTTTCTAGGAAAATTAATTACTTTATGCTGGCTACATATGGTTAGCTTGTCAGCAGGAAAGCTTTAACATATTTTGGGGTGGTAAAATGTAGGCATTTAAGCAGGCTTTTTTTCTCACTCTTTGTGCATGAAAGTAGTATATTAATATATGTTAGAATTAATACATTTTGTAATACTAATGTTTTGCATGGAATACTGGAGAATTTCTTCTCATGTTTATTGCAAAGTGCCTAATACGTGACTTTATAATCATGAATAAGGGCACCTACTGAAAACAGAGATGTTGTGAGCCTGTTATATACCTTTTGAATGGCCATAGCTATATATGTTACAATGTGAGTGCTCTTTTGTTCGTGTCACTATTCTAAAGGATACATTAAGTGTAATAGAGCATTATTATTTTTACCAATGTAATATGGATGTCTGCCATTTACAATGTTTAAGAATAAAGAAGTCCAGGGAAGTGGGTACATTTGGGAGCATACACTACATTTTAAGACAAATCAAATGTCTTTATGAAAAGTAATTTCTGCTTAACCCTACTTTGTATACTAGAGATACAGTGTTTTAAAAAGAATGATTCATGCCCATAAAGATGTGATATTCTAAAAGTCCTCCCTTTGTTTTTCTACAATTTTATATTGCTTAAACTTACTCTATAAAACCTTTAGTAATGGTCCTCTCCTCGCCTCCCCTCCCTTCTCCCCTCCCCTCACTTCCCCTCCACTCCTCTCCCCTCCTCTCCTTTCCCCAGCTCTTTCCTCCCCTTCCCTCCCCTCCTCTTTGCTCTCCTTTCCTTTTTCCTTTCCTTTAGACAGGGTCTCGCTCTGTTGCCCAGGCTAGAGTGCAGTGCTATGCACTGCAGCCTGGACTCAAGGGATTCTCCCACCTCAACCTCTTGAGCAGCTCAGACTACAGGCGCAAGTCACCATGCCCAGTTAAATTTTATTTTTTGTCGAGATGGGGTCTCACTGTGTTGCCCAGGCTGGTCTAGAATTCCTGGCATCAAGTATTCCTCTCACCTCAGCCTCCCAAAGTGCTGACATTACAGGCATGAACCACCACACCTGGTTCTTTTCTTTCTTTTTCAAAATGTGTTGTTGAGCTTACAGTTTTTTTACTTTCATTTAGGAGAAAAAAAATTATTTTCCCTAGACAGGGAAATTTGAAGACATTCCTTAAAGTACTTTGTAGAGCAGACTTCTTATTTAACTACATTACTCGAGCTCTTAGAATCTTGATTACAGATAAACATTTAACATGTCGATTGGCTAGGGAAAATGTTAGGTTTAAATTAGCTATTTATATTATTTGATGATGGAACTTTTCAGTCACTGTAAGGATTTTGTCCATCCGAAAATACTCTCTCAGAAGAGTGTACCAAGAGCTAATTCTTTATTACTTAGCTTTTGTTAGATGAGTAAGATGAGTTATATTAAGTCACTAAGACAGTGTCTGTAAATATCATGTTGAAGTCTAATAAGCTTTTGTATAGTATATTTTAAATAACAATATTATATTATGAGCAGATAGATTTCTGTGTCCTAAACAATTATGATTTTCACTGTATTTGGCATCCTACAAGTTTTATATAGTGGTGTTTTTTTTTAGCCTTTCCTTTAGGGTCTATAGCTAAGAGAACTGGTCCCTCTTTTAACCCTTTTGTGTTCGGTCACTATTTTTTTTTTTTCTGACCTTGCTTCAAACTGCTTTTGATATTTATAATAGTTGTTGAACTTTAACAATTTTACTATTACTGCCCCTTCAGTTCGTTTTAAGTCTCAAATTCCTAAGGCGAGGAATTCATCATATCTGGCTTAAATGCAGTTACGTCTACAGGTACATAACATGTGTTGAATATAACAGAAGGAGTAAGCATAAAGGCAAGAACTTACCACTTTGTTCTTTTTGACACCTCTAACCCCCCACATTCCCAGGAGACAAACCCAGAGTCCCAAATAGGGTTAACTTGGCATGTGACAGATTTGTGGCTTTGTGCTGCTTCTGTCGTTTGCTACTCCCATGTTTCCTACCTCTGATTCTGCTAATTTAGTATGTGTCAGGAGTCATTCTTCTTTCCTGTGTTTCTGAAGAAAGTCAATTTAGTACAAATTGGGACCTATTTACTCTCCCTCTATCTAGCACATACTGTTAGTCAGCAGGGCTTCGGAGGCCAGCAATTGCTATTCGAGGAAAACAAACCCTCTCTAGACCTTTCTGAATATGTTTTAAACATGACCCAGTCTATTGCAGTATGGAATAAAAATTGTTCAAAGTAACGATATGAATGCTTTGTAATTGTTACTGTGTGTCCCGTTACCTTTCTAAAACTTGGTCTTTAAAAACTATTTACTTTATTACTTAATTAAATTTTATCATTTAATTAAAGCTTTCTTTTCATTGAGCATCTAAATTGTTAATTTTGGTTTTAAGGGACGACTCTGGATTCCTTACAAAAATAAGCAGGGCTTTTCTCTCTTCCTGCTATCAGTTTTAGGAGACATATTGCTTCCTTGGTACTGTCATACCAATAAATCATCCCAGATTACTTGCAGTCGTACAGTACTAAAGTATACCATGCATTTTAGAGGAAATCTGCTGTTTTCTTTTCAATCAGATGAGCAATGTGAAGAGACTACGGCCACGGCTCAGTGCTATTCTCTTTAAGCTTCAGTTTGAAGAGCAGGTGAACAACATCGCACCTGACATCATGGCTGTCAGTACTGCCTGCGAAGAGATAAAGAAGAGCAAAAGCTTCAGCAAGTTGCTGGAACTTGTATTGCTAATGGGAAACTACATGAATGCTGGCTCCCGGAATGCTCAAACCTTCGGATTTAACCTTAGCTCTCTCTGTAAAGTGAGTTTGTTTTTTAAAAACACATATTTGCCTGAACACTTACTCTTAAATGTCAGCCCTGATTACATTATTTAAATATTTTTATTTTGATGTGCTCATTATCAGGAACTTGAACTGAACCGTGAACTCAAACCCAGAGTGAACCGAGCTAATTTACTCAACCTCTGAACTAAATCCAAATATTAATTTTCTCTGATCTGCAAATCCAACCAAAGGATTTTGTTTAATAACAAAATTATGTTGTAAACCTATGCTTACTCAAACCAATGAAATAGAACATCAAGATATTATTTAAAGTTAATGTTTATTCAGTTCAGATACCTGCATACAGTGGTATATTTATTGAGTATTGCTTAAGGCATGCCATTAAAATTTTTACCTTTAACTATTTAAAGATTTCTCTGCATTGTTTTTGTAAGCAGACTTTGTATAAAAGGAAATGATTATATTAGGAATAAACATATGTTGATGTCATTGATTTTTGAAATTTTCTATCTAAAGGTAATTTTAGAGGATATGAAAATGAGGTAAGTTTAGAGATTTTCTTCTCCTTTGTCTTCCACAGGTTGATTTTCCTTGCAGAAATATGTTCAATGTTTTATATAACAAAGCTCTTTCCTGAGGAGTGGGCCATGGTAATAGTGCTATTGATCTGCTTACAACAAATTCTTCTCAGTTGCACATCACAAGAAAAGCTTTCTCTTGTTCTTGACCTTGTAACAGCCACACTATCTGATTAAGGAATTTGATTATTACTATTGCCAGTTAGGGACGTAAGGTGAGAAACGAGTTCAGCTTTAGCTATGAGTTTACTGAATAGTTATTCTCTGGGGGCTTTCATGAATTTTCTTATACATTTTCCCTCACCTAAGCCTCTTAGTGGTATCGTGTGAGCGTTTCCACTGTGTCATCTCCATCCTTCTGTTTTCCTCTCTAGTTTTCTCAGGCTGCTCTATTTGGTTAAGATCCCTAGCGTAGCTGATTCAATTCCTAAAACATATCTTGAGGACTTTGCACATCTATTGCATGCTTACTCAGGATGAAATCCTGTGTCAGATGCTTTGCTAGATTATCTTTTTAATGTATGTGATTAATATTTACCTGGCATACATGGGACTCATTTTCTACATGTAAGCCATTCATTATGATTAAGTGCTTTAATGAAACTATATACACAAAGTCTGGCAACAAAGTTAAGACAGAAAGGCTAGCTCAGCTACAACAGGGCAGTTAAGTTTTCAGAGAGGAACAAGAATTTGAGGTGGATCTTGAAGGATGAGTAGATGTTCTGTGAGAGGAAGAGGCATTCTAAGCGAGAGTCAGCAGTTTGCATTAGGGGTTATAGTGTGGCGTGTGTGAGTACACTTGAGTGGTCCAATCTCTTTGGAGACTAGATGGGAAAGAAGTGGGGCTAATGGGACTGAGGTGGTGAATTGGTCTAGGTCATGAAGAACTTTGATTATCATGCCCAGTGATGGAGATTTTATGGAGACATGTTAGTTCTATAAGGCAAGTAATGTGATCAGATGTTTTGTAGGAAGATATTTCTATCAATAGTATGGAAGAAGGTTAAGCTGCACTGTCAAGTACTATTGTCCTTAAACATATGTGGCTATTTAAATTCAAATTAGTTAAAATTTAGATAAAATTAAAAATGTTCCTCAGTCACACTTGCCACATTTCATGTGCTCGGTGTCCATACCTGTTGACAGCATAGATATGGCACATTTCCATCATTGTAGAAAGTTCCACTGGACGGTGCTGGGTTAGAGGGTTATAGTGGGGAGCTATTCGGTGATTGGCTGACACTTAGTGTGTGACCGAGGAAATGGAATGAAGAAGGTGGATAGGGACGATAGTGTGGGAGGCAGAGGAGAGAGAGAGAGATCAAAGATAACTCCCAGGTGTCTAGCTTAGCCAGCTGAAGGAGATTTTGCTACTGACATGTCTGAAGTGGCTACTCAAAAGGGAATGAGATCAGTGTGGTTTTTGCAGTTGTTGTTATTTCTCTCCTCTTGTTTACTTCAGTATCTTAAAGGGCATGTGATTGAAGCTGCTTTATTCAATTATTTAGCAAATATTTGAGTGCCTGCTATGTAACTATCATGGTGATGGTTTGAGATGATGGGAGTTCTGAGCTAAGATAATGGTAAAGGGGTTTGAGATAGAATGGTAGAGGGGATGGAGGGAAGTGTACACATTTGAAAACATCTGGGGAATTTTTCAGGTCATGGTGGTTGTGAACTTGGAGGCTGAAGGAGAAGGAGGCAAACAAGACTGCCAGGTTCAGGCTTTCCCTGAGAAGGGAGACAAAGTGAAGAAAAAAAAAAAAAAACAGGATGAGGAGCAAGATAGGGGAGAAGTTAAATCCACACCTACAAACCTACCGGGGTTTGTTTCCTAGTGCAAAAGTGTCTTTGTTCCTTTTTAAGTTTTGCATCTGAGAAGTATAGTTGACTCACAAAAAGTTGGCTGCATGCCTTCCCCTAAGGAGAGCTGTTGACAGGGGACTAGTTCAGATTAATGAAGTGGAGTAGCCTAATACAGAGCTTGGTACATAGTAAATAATAAATAGCTGTTAAGTGAGAGAAACTTGTTGCGATAAGACACAATGTAGTGTCTTATGTTTATTTTGTAGTTGAAAATAAATAGACATTCTTTCATGGAGATACAATCACCAATGCATAGTAATTTTAAAATCTTTTGTGAATGCAATGCATGCTGTTATTCTTTTACTGAAGTTAGTCTTCAAACCAGTTAATCTGTCTCCAGATAAAGAGTTGACTGCATTTTTATGCAATGAGACTGGGTATTTTGATCATCCCTCATAGGAGCCTTCTGTTGTGCAAGAAACAAAATAAATACTACAACTTCATATTTTTTATTAGCCTACATGTCAAGTTGAAAGCATATATCGAACAAGATGATATCTCATCATGTTTGCTATCAGAAGTAGCAGCTTGATCTTTGACAATTGTGATTGAATTTTCACACTGAGTATAAAGCATTTGGTTTGATGATAAACCTCTCCACAAGGAATTCCATATTTATTTGACAGTAGAAAGATAGGGAAATATTTTAATCTGTTAAAACATGCTGGGTAATTATATGACACTTTACATTCTATATCCCAAATCCTTACTTTTAAATGGCCTTTGCAAATTCAGCTCAAGTATGAAAAATGAATGAAAATTTATATTAAATTATTAACTTTGCATTGTTTCGAAATAAGTATATGATTCTTTAGTTCCAACCACATTATAGTTTAATTTTAGGAGCTATATTATATGTTTGGATACATTCGTAATTGGGATGGCTAATTATGATGTCGCTGAGTTCAGAGAGAAAAGGTGTATTTACTTTTTTATATCCCAAAGATTTGATGTGACATATGACAAATATGTATATATAAAAGCAAGACATGACATGTAAGATAAACATAAACTAGAATTTAAAATTAAAGTTAATGTATAGATGTGGGACTTTCTGGTGGCCAAAGTGATGTGCAAACATTTTCATGAAACTTCGTGAGCTAAAAAGAGTGTTTTCTCTGATTAGCTAAGGCTGAATTTCATAAGAAATTTTACCTGTGTATCTTTATAAAAGAGAAATGTGGTGTTGAACAGTATTCTTATAAATAACAAATGAAAGAGTTAGTTTCATGAGGATCTTTCTTTTAAAACCATACCTCTCTCCCCTTCTCTTTCCCCAAAACTGTATATAGGGCCTCTTAAGGACCTGGTATCTTAACCCTCACGAAAAGATACAAATGTACTTTCCAGTCACGGTAGTAATACTCCTAGTTTAGGTAAAATGGTATAAGTATCTTGCTTTCTGATGACTTGACTTTTTGAAAGTATAAACTTTAAACTATACAGAAAAGTGGAGTACTGCTTGTAATTCAAAAATTCTCCAAAGGTATTACTAGGAGTTAGATAAAACTTGGTTAATAGGCATTTTGAGATTATATTCTTGGTGGGGGGAGGTTGCTATTGATTAAACGTAAATCTGTATCCTTACAAATCTAATCAGCAGATGGTAGATGCTTTTCTTACCAAAATACCTACCTGGAAAAATTTGTATGTGGTTAGTGTTGAAGGTGTTTCTTCAAGAGAACCTGTTGGTAGGACTGAGATCTCTTTTTTTCCAAGTAGATCAGCATTCTAGGTAAAGAATAAATTGACCCAAGCATCAAAGTTCAACATCGTATTAAAATATATTAATAATTTTGACTTGGAAATTTAAGAAGCAGATGTTACTAATCCACACACAATGTTTAATAATGTTTACGAATGTCTAATGAGATGTGTGATTTCTGAATAACAAATCATTCTGATCAATACAACAGGATGATGTAGCTCTTTGTTCAAGGTAATTAGATAAACTGACTTCCTATATTGGGATAATAGATATAAGTTTTGAAGGAATTTACTAAGCATAATAACTAATTTTTATCAGTATTTATGCTGTTGTTCTTTGGGAAAATTGCAGAAACAAATAACTATTGATTCCACTTTAAATTTATCCATACTGTCTCTTCGTAGGAAGCTTTCTGTTCTCTAGGGCAGTAGAATATGGAATGAGTTCATCTCAAAGTTGAAGTCATTAAAGGATACATAGTAATGGGGCTGTGGAAGTTGGGGTTAGATGTTAAAAGGGCGAGGGTGGCAGGCAAGATTGATTTTTACCTATAAATTCTCTTTTCCAGTGCATGATTTTTTAATCTGATCTTGTGGGTATTCCTTTTATAAATACAGGCTAACCAAAAGTAGAATAACTTCACCAAAGCTGTGATAGGGATAATTAAAACAACAGAAACAACAACAAACATTGAATTCCCACTTTCTTTAATGTTTCTAGCAACCCAAGTGAGTGACTTTTTAAAATTATGACAGCTTTTTGTTGGATGATATTGATTTGTAACCTGGAGTACCCTTTAAAAAATATGATGCCTCAGCATCAACATCAGTTAAATTAATTCATAATATATGGATGTGGATTCTGATTAGTCACATATTTAAAAGAGCTCCCCTGGTGATTTTATTTTTATTTTTATTTTTATTTTTATTTTTATTTTTATTTTATGTTTGAGATAGTCTGGCTCTCTCGCCCAGGTAGAGTGCAGTGGCGTCATCATAGCACACTGCGAGCTCAAATTCCTGGGGTCAAACGATCCTCCTGCCTCAGCCTCCCTAGTAGCTGGAACTATAGGCACATGTTACGACGCCTGGCTAATTTTTCTCTTTTTAATAGAGATGGGAATCTTGCTCTTACTTAGTCTGGTCTTGAACTCCTGAGCTCAAACAGTCCTTCTGCCTCAGCATCCCAGAGCGCTAGGATTACAGGCATGAGCCACTGTGCCCTGCCTCCAGGTGATTTTAATACTCGAACTGAGAACTGCTTTATCTGTCTTCTGCCCTACTTATATATCCCAGAATGCAAAATCCCTGATTGGTAGCCTGGAACAAAAAAACAAACATAAAAAATGAAAACTAACCCACACCAAAACAAAAACAAAAAAGAAACAACTTTACTTCTTCACTTGAGGATAAGTGATGAAAATGTTTCCAAAAACTGTTGCTTTTGTTTCATGCCAAGCTGAACACTATTCTCTAAATGAAGACTTTGATAAGGAGTGTGAATTTCAGGCACATAGTGGAACTCAAACACGTTGAAGCCCAGTGTCTTGAGTCATTTTGCAAGTCTCTACCTTGTGCAAGTAGAGTTTCAGTGACTATGAAAGCATGAAAAACAATGTCTCTGCCTATCACAGAAAGTTTTTATTTTGCATACCTGTCACAGTCACACAAGTGAATATTGTGAATTGTTTTTGTGAAATTTTGATTCTCATGAATCACTTTTTCCTTTAGTCTATAAGTTATTTTTAAAGAACGATCTCTGCCAAACAAACCCATTGTTCTATCTGCATTCAGTGTGTGTTTTAGAGGGATTTTTATTCTTTATCAGACTGGCAAATCATACCAGTAAATTTTGGCACTCTTTTCAAGTAAAGCAGTTATGGGCCAAAGACTTACAAATAACAAATGCTCTTCTCATTTTACAT
Organism: Indri indri; assembly: GCA_004363605.1. NCBI lineage: Eukaryota > Metazoa > Chordata > Mammalia > Primates > Indriidae > Indri > Indri indri. The sequence continues at coordinate 54,989 of RJWJ010007330.1, forward strand.
ACAGCCAGTTAAATCACAGAAAAACCATTTTCCAAAGCAATGTGAAACTATTTAGAATGCTTAACCCCCTTTGACTCATTTATTGCAACATTTAATCTATAAAATTTTCCAAGAAATATTAAATTGGTTTTTCTATAGTGTTTTTGATAAATACTTTTCATATCACCTTTGTTTTTTCAATCACTATTAAGCATTATAAATTAGAATTATTATTTTAATAGAATTAAAAAGGATAGAGTGGCTTTGTTAAGGCTCACCCAATATCTTGCTTGCATGTTGTCATCTTACTGCTCTCATAACAAGCATTGCTCCTCAAATCCCCCATTCCCCCAAAGACTAAGCCTCAGAGTCTTCCTCAACACCGTGCTTATAGACAGCTACCCCATCACAGCACCCAAGATGATTCTTAACTGCCATACCTGGTTTTCTTTAGTCTCCTCTTTTTATACATTTTATGAATGAAAAATCAAAAACTAAACAAATAAGACACTCCATTTCTGATACTCTAAGGAGCTTATTGTTTACTTCTCCTTTATCAAGAGTTTGCATTGTTTGTATATTTTTGGGATCAGAGATAAAACATACAACATTATTATTCATGTAATAATACTTAGCCCATGGTATTTGCGAACATTTGTTCTTGAGAGACAGGAATGAGTATGATGATGAAATGGGTCCATAGGTGGTTCCAATGTTAGGAAGTACATAGCAAATGCAATATTACCACAAAAAACTCAGAAAAGTACCACTTCAGATATATCAGGCATGGGTTTTTGTTAAGTCCTTTAAATGCCAAGTTTAGAAGCTTCTGTATTCTGTTTAAAAAAATGTATGTGATTTAAAAATAATGAGTTTGATTCACTTATATTGAACATCAAAATGAAAATACAACTTATCAAAATTTCTTAAATGCAACAAAAGCAATGCTTAGAGAGAAATTTATAGTATTGAATGCATATATTAGAAAAGAAGGAAGATCTAAAGTAAATAATATAAGTTTCAACCTTAGGAAACTTAAAAAAAAGAAGGAGGAGGAAAAGAAGAGCAAACGGAATTCAAAATAAGACAAAGAAATAATTATATATTTGAGCAGATATCAATGAAATTGCAAATAGTAAAAATCAACAAAACCAAAATCTGATTCTTTATAAAGATTAATAAAATTGATAAACCTCTAGCCAAGCTAACCAAGAAAAAAAGAAGATACAAATTAATCATATCAGAGATGGAAAAGGGGATATCATTACTGATCCCATGGACTTAAAATGATGACAAAGGAATATAACTTACAATATGGAGCCAACAAATCTGATAAGCTAGATGAAATGGACCTTGATAGAGGCAATCTACCAAAATTTATTCAAGAAGAAATGGATAATCCGAATCTATTAAAGTAAATTGAATCAATAATCAATAACCTTCCCAAACAGAACAAGGCCCAGATGGTTTCACCAGTAATTTCTCCCAAACATGTAAGGAAGAAATCTTACATCTGATTCTCTAAATCTGTTCAAGTATAATAATTAGAAGCAGAGGGAACACTTGCTAAGTCATTCTATGAGTCCAGGCTGGTTCGGTCTTTGAAAATCTATATAATCCATCATATGATGGGCTAAAGAAGAAAAATCACATGATCTTATCAATAGATGCAGAAAAGGCACATGACAAGATCCAACATTCATTCATGATAAATATCTCAAAAAACTAGAAATAGAATGGAATGTCTTCATATTGGTAAAGAATATCCACAAAAGACCTGCAGCTGGCACCATACTTAGGGGAAACAAGGCAAGGGTGTCTTTTGTCTCCTTTTGCCACTCTTATTCAATATGGTACTGCAGGTCCTGGCTAATACAATAAGATAAGAAAAGTAAATAAAAGGTGTACAGATTGAGAAGGAAACAATAAAACTATTCACAGATGAAATGGTTGTCTATGTAGAAAACCCCCCCAAAATTGACAAAAAACAACCTCCTGGAAGGAATAACTAATTATAACAAAGTTTTAGGACATGGGGTCACCTAATTAAAAAAAAAAAACTTAATTGGTTTCCCTTATACTAGCAAGAAACAATTGTAACTTGAAATTAAAAATAGTACATATATATTTTTAGCACTAAAAAAAAATGTAGGTATTAATGTAACAAAATACATAAAGATCTATATGAGGAAAATTACAAAACTATGATAAAGGAAATCAAAGATCTAAAACAAAAGGAAGGTATTTTATTTTCATGGAAAGAATATCTTGATATTGTTAAGATGTGAGTTCTTCCCAACTTGGTCTATAGTTTCAGCACAATCCCAATCAAAACTCCAGCACATTATTTTATGGATATTGACAAAATGACTTCAAAGTTTATGTAGAGAGGAAAAAGATGCAGAATAGCCAACACAATACTGAAGAAGAACTAAGTCAGAGGGGTCTGACACTACCTGGCTTCAAGACTTAGTTTAGTGTAAAGCTACAGTAATCAAAGCATTGTGGTATTGGCAGGAAAAAAAAAAAGTCAATAGAATAGAATAGCCCAGAAATAGGCCTGCATAAATATGGTCAACTGATCTTTGACAAAGGAACAAAGGTAATTCAATGGAGAAAGAATAGTCTTTTAAAGAAAAGATGCTGGAACATGTACATGCAAAAAAATAAAAAAAAAGAGTGTAGACACAGACTTCATATTTTTCACAGAAACTAACTTAAAATGTATCATAGACCTAAATGTAAAACACAAGACTATACATTTTATAGAAGATAACATAAGAGAAAGCCTATGTGATCTTGGGTTTGGGGATGACTTTTTAGACACAAAACTAAAGGCATTGTCTATTTTTTCTTTCTATGAAAGAAAAAATTGGTAAGTTGGACTTCACTAAACTTAAAAACTTCGAGTTTGATAGAATAAATAATATTTGGTACCACAAAAAAGTGACTATAGTCCACAATAAGTTATGGTATACTTTAAAATATCTAAAAGAGTGGAATTAGAATGTTCCTATCACAAAGAAATGATAAATGCTTGAGGTGTTGGATACCCCAATTA